>JAZHYW010018407.1:0-11883 GCA_037355805.1 Ixodes ricinus
TAGTGATTGAGAGTTGCGGTTTTTTGCCGTCGCAAGTTACGGACAACACTGCAGCTAATTTTTGATGCCGGAACAATTCCCGTATTTGCGCATCACGTGCAGTACAGTGACTGAGAGTTACAGTTTTCTGCCATGCTTCTATGGGTCAAGTTACAGGGAAAGCCGTAGGGCCTCATTACTGTCATGCACGTAATACATAGTTAATGCTGTGACCGTGATGCAAGACAACGGTAATTATTCCGGCATCAAAAATTAGCTTGCAATTTCTATTAATTTGACGGAATTTCTTTTTTTACAGTGGATGTACTTTTTGTCAGGATCCGATGAGCTTGGATTGTGTCTAACTCTGGGCCAGGAATCTCCAGCGTGTTATCCACAGCGAGAGGCCCTGTACAACGCTATTTGTAAGTGCTTCTATTCTAATAGTCTGTTGGTTATTTTTGTGTTTGAAATCATTTTTATTTTATTTTTTCTCTTCAAATATGGCTGTCTTCTTGGTGGTAGATGTGTGCTGTAGTAAAGTCCTCCCAGTATGTCCAAAGCCGAATACCACAGAGCGTTGAGTAGTCCTTATTTGCCAAGATTCGGCTTGTTGGGTGGGAGTGGAGTGTTAGTTATGTCACCGCGCTATGTGAGTGTATTTGCCAGTAATTGTATTTACTCGACAAGGTTTTTTTATGTGAGTGATTTATTTTAAATTCTTGATTCATTCAAGTGTCATGTTTTGTTAAACTGTCATATTCTTTCATATAACAGGGTATTTATTGGACTGTTAATTTAGTAGTACATTTGACATTGGTGAGCTGAAGGGGAGGCCAGCAGTTTGATTTATAACTTTTAAATAATATGGAGGCAATATGGGTACATTTATGACTACATATTTCTGTGCCGCAAATACCATAAGTCTTAAAACAGTTTTTTTGTTTTCAAATCAACGTAGAAATATAGGTGTGAACTTAAATGGCGAGATTGTAATTAACAGATCCTAAAAACCCCTGAAAAGAAAAAAAGAGTTTTTTAAACAGTCTGGTTGGGACACGCGTGTCAAAAAATTAAATTGATGCGAAACAAAATTAAATTTTAGAGAAATATTGATGGCGCGAGGCGCAATTTAGTTGGTAGTCACCTCCTTTCAACTGCTTTTCTCTCGGCATTCGGGCGCGTGGAGGAGAGGTGGATCGGCTTCGCCTTCACGTTGAGGTGGAAGGAGCGAATGACCATTCTGTGATGTCATGGACATTGCCCGCATAATTTCAAATAAATATTTCGCCGTCAATATTGCTCTAAAATTATTTTCTTTTTCGCGTAAAATTTATTTTTTGACACGTGTGTCCCAATTAGATTGTTATAAAAAAACATTTTTTTTCTTTTCAGGGGCTCTTTAGCTAGATGAAGGGCTGAGGGACACTATGATGTTGCAAGAGTAGGACTAATCAATTTATAAATTGACCTTCCTACTATTTGAAAAAAAAAAGAATAGAGCTCTAAATTCGACTCTGCAATGCATCTGCCTGCACCTGCATTCAGAGTGGTGCAACCAGTTCATCCGCATGCAACGAGAAATTTAGAGCCCACATCTATTGTTCAGCTGCACGATGAAGTGGCACACATGAACAGCTTGCTGACTATCTAGTAGTGTCGGTTGTGGCAGAGTTTAAAGGTCCGTTCACACTCTTGCGACCGAGTACGACCAGAGAGACCAGACCGGTTTTAAGCCTCTTGCGATCTCTTAGGACAAGCTCCGCTGTAGCGCATCCGGTCCTAAGAGTTCGCAAGAAGCTTAAAAACCGGTCTGGTCTCTCTCGGTCGTACTCGGTTGCAGAGTGTGAACGGGCCTTAGCTCGCCACGATGCATTTTTTGTTTTGACATGTGGCACATTTATCAATTATTTTAACACTCGCCAATCGAAACCTGTATGTTCTTGGGTTAGGCTACTTTTATATTTTTTTATTATTTTTTTTTAGAATTTGTGCATTTTAGTGTGTATAATTTTTTTTTATTAAGGTTTAATGGTTTTTATAGCAAATTAGCTCCTTGTAGAGCTGAAATTACAATATTTAATTAATGGTCTCCCCAAACTTAGATGTTACATGCATTCGCTAGCTTCCTTTCTAAAGTTGTAAAATAAACTATAATATATAGCAGTCAGCATTGAAACACAATAGATTGTTCACACTAATTGGACAAATCTTGGACAAATCCAGATGTTAAGAAATTGCATTCATCCTACCCCTCGGGAAAGTCTGTATGGAGCTATGTCTTTCACCACTATGGGCAGAGGCCAGCTGATTTGTTACCGTTTAGAAGGTGAAGGAGTGATGTGCAGGAAAGCTAAACTCTCTCCCCCTCTCCCATATTGTCTGCTATAATTGTTTCAAATGTCAGGGAGAAGGGGGTGGGGGTGCAACTGCCCCTCCCCCTTGCACCCTTGTCCCGATGCCACTGGTAGGGGGTGCGAACTTGGGGATGCCATAAATAAATGCAACCCGTTATGGCTGCCATTGCATACAAAGGAAAAAAATAGAGAGAGAGATAGAGATGGTGGATTATTTTTCTCTTAGGTGTTCATATCAAGGGATACAAACAGTTTTGGATGGTTGTGGCTGAGCGAGCTAGCAATGAGTGGTGCCTGAGTGTTCGGTTGGGACTCTTGTTCAATCGGCAAGAAAGCAAGTCCCAGCCAACTATTGGAGCATATCCTATGAATGGCTCCTGGGATTTTCGAAAATGGTCTATTGTCTCGCAAATGAGTGCACTGGTATTAACTAAGGGCACTTAGCAAGCTGTTTCCTCTTTTTTAATATTGCTGATTTTACATTTAAGCATTCATTCTTTACAGGAGGAGGGACACGACTGATCGACCTATCCGGTGATGTGCATTGATGAAGAGGACTCAAGTGCCAAAACTCTGGTGTTGGAGGACCACTTCTTTGAGGTGACGGATATTGTGGCTGGTGCTGCGCTCGTTCTTGCACTGCACTGGGTCCACAACATTTCTTACCGTCAAAAAGCAAGCCGGTCACTCGCAGTGATTGGGCACTTCATTGGTTTGAAGTACAAGATAAAGTCCATCTCGGCTGTGGATCTGATCACAAAGTTAGAAACTTTTAGCCAGAGGGAATTTGGGTGCCAGTTTTGCCTTTTTTTGCTATGTGCTGAAATTAAAGTCTTGGTTTATTAAGCTCTTTTCTACTGTTTTTATTCTCTCTATGCTGACTTTTCATGAGAACCTATAGCCTCTGTACAGGCTCATGCTCTATGTGCCATTCCACATTTCCTATGCAACCATCTCCTTGTGAACACGTACATGCCGCTTTAAGTTTTAGGGCTACTATTCATTGCAAAATACTTGAGTTGTCCCTAGTTGTATGCAACAACTCCTGCAATAAGGACAAAAGTATTCCACATTACAGTGAAATCAATGGAGGTATTGGCATTCATAAAATAATTGCAAAAGAAAAGTACAGTGGTCACACTTCAACTGGCTAAAAATGCCAATTGCCAGTAGAGTTTTTTTTATTTTTTTTCAGCAACCTTTTTATCAACAGAGAGCCAATTTTACACTTCTGTTCTTCTAATTCTGTTTTCAGGCGTTTATGTTACTTTTTACTGGGTTAACTTGCACTCAACAACACAATGAAAACAACATATAACAGTATAATTGAGCAGAATTTGTGTGGCCCCTTCCTGGAGAGTGTGTTTAAATTTTTTATACAGAGTTTAGGCAACACTTCAAATGGGGCTGTACTTTACACAATTCTTTGTGTAGAGTAATTACAGCCCCATTCCAAGTGTTGCCTAAACTCTCTATTAAAGAGTTAAGCACTCTACAAGTAGGGGTCACACAAACTGCTCAACTGTGCTGTTATTTGACATTAACCCTTGCTAGAGAGCATACTTAACTCTTTATTACGGAGTGTAGGCAACACTTCTAATGGAGTTGTATTTACTCTCCACAAAATGGTTATATCAACTCTTCCTGGAGAGCATGCTTAACTCTTTAATACAGAGTTTAAGCAACACTTCTAATGGAGTTGTAGTTACTCTGCACAAACAAGTGGAATCAACTCCTCCTGGAGAGTTTTTTTAACTCTTCAATACAGAGTTTAGACAACACTTTTAATGGAGTTCTAGTTACTCTACACAAACAAGTAAAATCAACTCTTCCGGGAGAGCATGTTTAACTCTTGAATACAGAGTTTAGGCAACACTTCTAATGGAGTTGTAGTTACTCTACACGATGGAGTGAAGGTAACTCTTCCTGGTGAGTACGTGTAACTCTTGAATACAGAGTTCAGGCAACACTTTAATAGAGTTGAAGTTACTCTACACAAAGGAGTGAAGGTAACTCTGCCTGGAGAGCATCCTTAACTCGTTAACAAGGAGCTTAGGCAACACTTCTGATAGAGTTATAGTCACTCTACACAAAGGAGTGATATTAATTCTCATCAAAGAGTTTCGGCAACACTTTTTATGGAGTTATAGTTACTCTACACAAAGGAGTGAAATTAACTCTGACACTTACACATCAAAAGAGTAGTTTTGACTCTCGCAGAAGTATTGGCGTGACTCTCTATAGAAGAGTTAGATGAACACTCGCATGGGAGAGTTAAACTTACACTCGTCGTTGAAGAGTAACTGTTACTCTCCATAGAGAGTGTGGTTTGCGACAACCCGGTTACTCTCCAAAAGAGTCGAGTCGACACTTGTCGACTCCTTTTTTTAGAGTGCGGCGAACCTTGTTTCTAGGCTGAGGGACCGAGACGGAGCTCCTTCGAAGGCGATTATTTTTAACTGCGTTTCTTCGAAACCAGGGTCACGCGCATATCGTATAGAAAACGACGAGGTCGTACGCAATCAATTAGTCGCTCAGAAGTCCATGACTCTGGACCGCCTGCCCGACCCTTTGCTTAGAAGAGCGGCTCTTCTCTTCTTTCAATGCCAAAGGAATAACAACAACCAAGGAATCGCCGTGCATGTGCTATTCTGCAGCCAAGCACGGCACGAGGAGCGATGAGCGCTTAACAAAAGCGCTTCTGTGGCGCTAACAGAGCGCTAACAAAGCGCTTCGAAGCGCTAACAAAGCGCTTCTGCTAGCGCTAACAGGGCGCTGCTGAAGCGCTAACCGAGCGCTACATCACGCGCTAGAGAGCGCCACATGAGCGCTCCTCCGAGCGCTCACGTAGCGCTAACCAGCGCTCCGCTGTATGTGTGAATCGGCCTTTAGTCGGCTAATTGCGAGGATCGATATTTCGTAAACGGGCCGCCGTGACAATGACGCCAGTGATCCTATATACATTTTTTTTCCACACGCCCAACTTTAGGTGCATTGCTAAATTAACCGCATGTTCCAGTAAAAAATGAAAGACGTTTACAATTCCCTGTAACGCCGAATTAGAGCGCAGCTCTTGAGGAGGAGGAGGGAAGGTACGGAGAGGAGGCTATGCCCCTCCTCCTCTCCTGCTCTCCTCCCATTTAAGGGTAAAGCTTTCCGCTAAATTTAGCGGGGAAAATTTCCCGCTAAATTTGAGGGTAAATTTTCCCGCTAAATTTAGTGGGGAAAGTTTTCCGCTAAATCTAAGCGGAGAAAAGTTTTCCGCTAAATTTAGCGGGAAAATTTTCCGCTCATTTTTGCGGGGAAATTTACCCAGAATGCACCGCGCGGTTACGCCGACGGCGACGCCGCTCAAGCCGGAAACGGGCGCCTAAGAGCTGCGCTCTAAAAAAAACGTTTAAACTTTTTTTTTGTGTGTGTTAGGCTTGTCGAAGTATTAGGCTCAGGAGAAAGTCAGCCATCTGCGTTAAGTTCTTATTTCGAATTCTTTTGTTCACGTTCCGCCCATTCAATATAGCGCGGCGGGCCCATATAGCACGGCGGGCCCATATGGCACGCTCCTGATCTCGTCATACCGCCGTGTCCTTTCCGCGCGCGATGAATTCCGTCTGCTATATGGTCCTCGCCAAGATTCGGGAAGCGGTCGCCTATGGCGAACCCTCGGTGGATTTGACGAGGCTTAGCGAAAGCTTGAGCCCAGAAATTTGTCTTACTAATTTTCCCTGAGCGGAGTGGAGCGAGGAGTGACCCCGCGTATATAGCGCGGTCTGTTTGGAAGCCTATTCGCGTCTCCAGCTCGTTGCTCGCCCTCCCGCGGCGGAAACAGGAAGTGCTCTAGTGAGGGTCCCCCGATTCGAATGCTCAGCGGGAACGGCGGAACTGCTCGCGATCATGGCTCGCGAAATGTCATTTCCGAATGCAAACAACACTCTTCACTGTCCCAACGTAGTGCATGCAGCCGGTATGGGATTGTACGTTATTAGAGAGTTTTAGTTTTGCGTTTACTTTCGGAGGGATGACCCGCTGGGATGGAGAAAACACTGAACACAGGCACAGCACCCGATGACAAGTCAAGGTCGAGGAGAATGCAACCAGACTAAATTAGGGGACCACCCGGCCCAATACAGCTGATCAGGTAACGACCGGTTGTTATCGGGCTAACCATATTGCCGCTGCCTGGAACTTTTCTTCTTCGATGAATGGAGATATTGGCTGCTCTAAAATGCAGCCGGTTACTAATGATAATGAAGTAAGCGCCGATTAAGCGTTCGCAGTAGCGCATAGGCGTCGCTCTCCGCGCGCCTTTCCTTGACGCGAGGAAATCGAGGGACTTGCGTTCAAAAACAACCAACGCTATAAAGGACACTCCCAGAGAAGCGCCTCGGTTCAATTCCAAGCCTGCAGATCAGGGATCTGCTGGCCTACAGGTTACTTCGGGGAAGCCTACGAAGTTGTGCGCGGTGGAGGCTCTGTGCGGAAGTCGAAAGAAAAAGGTGTGAGGTACGAGGCTGTGGCCACCCCAAAGCGAAAATTCAGCGCTTAAAGCGCCGTTCACACATATGCGACCAAGTAAAGGCCCGTTCACACTCTTGCGACCGAGTAAGACCGAGAGAGACCAGACCGGTTTTTAAGCTCTTGCGACGTCTTAGGACCATCTCCGCAGAAGCTCATCCGGTCCTAAGACGTCGCAGGAGGCTTAAAAACCGATCTGGTGTCTCTCGGTCGTACTCGAGTCGCATAGTATGTGAACGGCGCTTAAGACCGAGAGAAACCAGACCGGTTTTAAGCCTTTTGCGACGTCTTAGGACCGTATGCGCTGCAGCGGAGCTGGTTCTAAGACGTCGCAAGAGGCTTAAAACCGGTCTGGTCTCTCTCGGTCGTACTCGGTCACAAGTGTGTGAACGAGCCTTTACAAGCGCGTTGTTTGTAGCACGATCAGCTAACGGTAAGGGCTCGTTCACACACTTTAACCGAGTACGACCGAGAGAGACAAGACCGGTTTTTAAGCCTCTTGCGACGTCTTAGGACCAGAACCGCAGCAGCGCATCCGGTCCTAAGACGTCGTAAGAGGCTCAAGAACCGGTCTTGTCTCTCTCGGTCGTACTCGGTTGCAAATATGTGAACGGCGCTTAAGACTGTTAGTGCAATTTCAACTCCACTTCACACATTGACATCTTGTGTTATTTATATTCGTTGCCTGGAAACTATGGGGCTGAACTTGATTCGAACTTTGTCGAACTTTTGTTCACAAGTTCGAAGGTCGTCGAGCTTCTGAACTCAGCAGAATCAAAAGTTCGAAAATTGTCGACTTTTTTAGCTTAGTACGTTCGAAAATGTCAAATTTCATAGCGTCCAAAATCGGAAGTTTGAAAACAATCGAATTTCTCAGCGCCGAATATTCAAAAGTTCGAAAATCGTCGATTTTTTATGTAGTAGGTTCGACGTTTCGAAACTTCGCGAACCGTCGAACCCCTTGTTTCGATCATCGAACCTCAGGTTCGCAAAAAGTTCGCAGAATCTGTATTCTAAAGTTAGGCGGGCGCCACGGTTTGATCTCCTCCCCTAGGGAGGAGAATCGAGGAATGGCGCTCCATAGCGGCCACCTCGGGAACTAACGTTGTGTGGCAGACAAACCCTTCAACCGCAGCCATTAGTGCATTCGCTGCCATAAACGACTACGACGCTAGGCTTCTGAAAAATATATGTAACACTATTCTTTTCTCCTAAACGCATCTAGGCAAAAGTAATCTAGTCCCCTCTTGTGTTCAATCTTTAATGTCATGGAAGTCCTCTTGGAAGGCAAAAGAGGGCACATGTGTGGTAGTGGCTGATTCAGAGGGGGGGTCCGGATGTCCTGACTGTAAAGGTTTAGAGCGGGAAGTGGGGGGGGGATAGAGAGGTTTTCGAACATTTGATACGTTGACACCCCATCCTCTGGAAATACGCCACGTCGCAGTGGCGTAACAAGGTGTTTTTGGATGGGGGGATGGGGGGGCAAACCATACCTCCTTCCCCCCCCAAGGCCGGGGGTGGTGCCTTGGTATCCGTTGCGCCGCGGCAGTAACCATACCCCCCGCCCAGTGGCGGCTGTTTCGGGGGGGGGGGGGTA
Organism: Ixodes ricinus; assembly: GCA_037355805.1. NCBI lineage: Eukaryota > Metazoa > Arthropoda > Arachnida > Ixodida > Ixodidae > Ixodes > Ixodes ricinus. The sequence goes on from JAZHYW010018407.1 coordinate 8,446, forward strand.
AAACACGTGCCTTGCCCCCCCACTCCAAGAACTGGGGGCGGGGGGGCAAACGACCCCCTTGCCCCCTCCCCGGTTGGTGCGCTCATGCCACGTCGTGTCGGCCCCGCGCGCAGGATTGCAGCGTGGCTGGCGCGGCGTCCGTGTTTTTCTGAATGATTCACAAACACGCACATCACTTTTCAGTTATCTGTGCCTTGCGACAAACATGGACGACATCGGAGAAAGCAAGCGAAGTCTCGTCGAAGGAGAGGACGTGCTCAACTGCGATCATGTCATCGGGTGCAGCGTTGCACCAGAGCCAACGGCGGACAGTGTCCGCATCATCGCGTGCTTTGCTGCAGTCCTTCGCGCTGCATATACCAGATTCAAAATCATGCTTCGAGCACTGCGGTGCGCAGCAAGTGCGCACCATGTCGCTACCAACAAATATGCAGCGAGCGAGAAAACGATGCGGCGTACGCTTGGCGAGTGTTGGCGTCGCAGTTGTTTGCCACGCAGCGATTGTTTATGGTTATGATGATGATAATGAGAGTACGCCCCTATAGTCCAATTTCCTCACCAATATTCCGTTCACCCTGGCGGCTCATTACAAAAAAAAAGTGTTAACCCACCTAGCCCACCCGTGCTGGGCGCCGCGCGGCGGCGATTCGTTAAAAGGAGTAAAAAAGTGATAAAAGCAAAAGGCGCGCCGTTGGGAGCCGGTCAGAATGAAACGACCACGCAAGTAATGTTGTGACTTCGCTCGTCTGCATTCTTGGTCCTGGGCCCACTGGGTCATTTGCAATCGGCTCTCGCCTGCACTCGGTTGTAACAGGTGGGCAGAAATCGTGCGTTTGTTTTATTAGATCATATATTTCCCGTGCATTCGTATTTTTGAGAGAACACATAGAGCAGGAATTTGAAATGAAAAGCAAGCAGTTTGTGAGCTTGTTCGGCCAGGCTGCACAGTGTGGATAACATAACCTAGGTAGCCCGAGCTAATTTTCTTTATCTCTTTGGGATTCACTACGCTGGATCGAACGCCATTTCATTGAAACACGTTTTAGAGAACGGGCTCGTTTTATCGAAGCTCGGGTTTAGAGAAAAACAAAGCCTCAGCTTAGAGAAGCGCAGGGTTCGAATGATCAGTGGGTAGACTCCAAAGCTGGTTGCCTTTTTCTTTACTGCACTCGTCGGACGCGTTTGAATGCGAGAGCCAAACAGCAGACGCCGGGTTTCTCCGTTCTAGTGCGTTCGAAGAGTGCAGTGGAGACAAAGGCAAGCTAGCTTTACGTCTACCCCTAACTATACATATCAACCAGAGCTCGGCTCCATCTAAAGATTGTGAGGCCGAAGAAGAACCCAGTACAGAAGCCTTTCAAATTTGACACTGACAGAAACAGTCCGTATGCCGAACCCACAAATGTGGGCTGCGGCTCTCCGGACAGCAGGCGCTGCCAACCTTGAGCGCCACGTACAGCGGCGCCACAAGGCAGTGTATATGATGCGCTTCTGGCATAGAAGCCGTCGGGTAGTAGCATGCAGCACCCCTGAGCCGTCCATCAGTAGCAGGCATGCTACCATGCAGTCAGTCGCCAAGGACACCATTCAAGCTGGCCAACATTGGCATCTGTCGTACAACGGGGCTCCGGTGTAACATCGACCTTAACCTGAAACGAAGTCATACGGACGCATGTGCCGATCGAGCTTGTCACCACAGACGGCCGGCCATGACAGATGATTCCGTGTTCCGAAAATTATCGATCTCGTGCTGAAGGACCTCGAAGATCGCGTCACAGTAAGGGCCGAAAGCTTCCGGCAGAAAGTCTCCAGAAAAGGCAGAAATTGCCCAGAACAAAGGTCTTTGAGTCGCTGAGGGCACGGCCGGTGTCACTGAGAATCGACCGCGCCACGCGTCTGGAACCCGCAGTTCTAGGCCCGAACGTCCGATACGTCGAAAATGGGATCATTCACCTGCAAACGCTGGCAATAAAAGAAATGTTCGAGCGACACGCCGCGGAATGTTTGAAAAGCGAAGTTCTGCAAGTACTTTCAAAGTACGACGTCTCCCCAGGGCAGGTCTACACTATAACGACCGACAACGGAGCCAATACCCTGAAAACAGTTACTCTCTTAGCAGAAGAAATGCTGTCCGCGTCGGAAGATGAAAACGCGCATGCGTGCGGCGCCTCAGATGGTGCCTCCTACATCAAAGAATTATAAAGAGCTTTTGTTTTTTTCACATGACCTCTTCTTCGAGGAATGAGGTGTGCTGCGCACGTTGCAGCTCGCTTTACATGACGCTCTCACGTATGCTAGCGACATCGTACAGAAGGCCCGGAAAAGTTGCGAAAAGGTCGCAGACCGTGCTGTCTCGGAATCAATCTGAAGGATCCCATTCTGGATTGCGTAAGGAGATGGATGTCCACCAGGGGCCATGATGCGACGATTGCCGAGCTGAGAGAGTTCTGCGACGAGTCTGTCACAAACGATGATGAACACCGACTTACTCAAGAAGACTCGACAATCAATAAGCAACGTAGTTGCCTCCCAGGGGCCGCCGAGGAAGCAACAGTGCAGCTTCAAAGGGAGCAACTAACTTTGGGGACTTCTATACGGAGCATGGCTCACCTGTCGAATTGAGACGTCAAAAATGACATCCCGTTCGCGAATCAGCTGACCGCTGTCATGAAAAGGCGAGAGAGGTGTTGCTTGGAAGCGACATAATCTGTGCGGCTATATTTTTGGATCCTCGATACCATGTCGCCCTAACAAGCGAGGAGAGGTTCAGGGCAAATCAGAATATGCCCAGCCACAGCAACCTCAAGCACCGTGCACAACTGGGAGTTCCACTTGCCATGACGACCTCGAAGCGATCCTCATGGAAAAAGAAAGCAGCTGCCTGAAACCATTTAGCGGCCATTCTTCGATCTTTTGATGGAGATTCAGAAGCTACTGGATGGCTTTCATAAGGAGCCCCGAATTAGCAAGGATAACAATGTCTTGGAATTTCGGGAAAAGGGAAAGTCCCTGCGTCCCGAATTTTATTCACTTGCACTCGTCGCTCTTGCAGTACCGGCAGCGCAGTCAGCACGGAAAGGTCGTTAACACCGCAGCTTGGGCTTGTTGGTTTTCGATTTATGCGCTGTGAAATACTAAAATATGGAAAGGTTCTTCTCGGTGTTAAAATACATCCTGTCATGGCAACGAGCGCGATCGAGCCCGGACAGACTAGATGATGTCCTTTTCCTTCGACCGTTTCACGCAACCAAGGCAGAGCGTACCCATCAGTAAAACTAATATGGCGTGTGCATGCAACAATTTTTGAGAGGCACTCGTCCGATTCTTGCAGTAGATATATTCAATTTCGTGTTTGGTGAACAAAAGGTTGGTACCCAGTGCCATGTCACGTCTTGAATTTTTGACGATCATTCCACTAGACAGATAGAGTACACAAAA
>JAZHYW010018410.1:0-14294 GCA_037355805.1 Ixodes ricinus
CAGTTCCGGTTCGGCTAAAATAACGGTTCGGTTCCGGTTTTCGGTTCCGGTTCGGTTCCGGTTCGACACCCTGAGCACACCCAACCGGACTGGGAGGCCCAGAGTTCAAATCAAATCCTGGCTCCGCCGTGTATTTTGGCTCGGGGGTTTCGTAAGACATTGATTCATGCGATCATGTACGGTTCACTCATCATCATGATATTTGATTATATGTACAGGCATAGCCTCCTCTATACTGACAAAGCCTGGCAGAAAGTCCCGTTACGCGGCCGCTAGAAGTGAAAGTGTAGAGCGACAAGAAGCGGATAAGGGAAGTGTCATGTAACTGGGCTGCCCGGAGCTGCGGCGAGATTCCGAAACTCAATATACTTTTTTTCTCCTGATGCCGAGGCTAAATGGAACGCCACCCCTTCCCCCGCTCCTCCGTTTTCGGTTTCGCCTGTTTCGTTTGCGCTCAAACTTACTGCAGGGATGAGTTGATCTAGTTGGTTATTATACATTACGGGCGGAACCAGCTAAACAACGAGCCTCAATAACCCTGCAAGCTCAAGAGAAGCTCTTTCTGCAGGGCGCCCTCACGGCTCAATGTAAATAGAAGGAAGGGGGCAACGCAATTCAGGATAAGAAAAAAAATGGGGACGCATAAGAACTAGCAGAAGAGGAGGACGATTTATTAACATAGTTGGTAGTCCAGCGGTAGGTTCCCTTTCTGTTACTCTTTCCCTCAACGTTCACCAGGTGGCACGCGTAAAGCTCAAAATTGGTGGGCAAACTGCCGGGACTGACTGATTACAGATTACAGATATTGATACACGGGAACAACGTCAAAAGGTCAGTGTCCCCTGCTTGAAGTTTTTGCCGATCCTTGCGTCATAGGGCACACAGCTGCCCAGACAAAGCAGAGGGTCGTGAAGACGTCTTGAGGACGTCGTCGCAGCTGCACAGTACGACGACCAGAATGAGCATGCTGACGACGTATCCTACGCCACAGTTCTCGGTGGCCGCAATCGCCGTAGCCTCGACATCAGAAGCCAGTTGAATCGGTTTCTCCCGAGCCATAGCGAACAGTGTGTTTCGGGTCCTCGCCGCTCAAAAGCTGTGCACTCCTACCGCACTTCACTGAGAAATGATCTGTGCTACCAGATCCTCGTGCTCTAAATCTGCGACCGGGCGCTCTATGGCTACGTCATCGAACTGCCAGCCTTTGTGAGTATAGAGGAGAGGCTATGATACTGGGTGTTCAACGAAAGGTGGACGAATTCAATTATGCGATAACTACGCTGCTCGCACCAAAAAAGGCTTGTGTCGTTTTGGTCCTAGGTCAGGGGCCTATTAGGAAAATTATTAAAGTTCGGGATAATTAAGGTTTTACATTTTTTCGCGTAATAATTTTTTTAAATCTTGAGTTTAAGGGCACGGCCTCAATTAGAATCTTGCTGAGCATCATCGAAACACACTAAATCAACAAATTTGGGAAGAATAGAAGGCACGAGCGGTATTGTATGGCTTTCTGCGAAACCGCACAACTACGACGGGTTTTACAGCGGAGCTGTTAAGAGGCTAACTGCAAAGAAAAAACGATTTTTTTTTAAACAGCCTAATTGGGACAAGCATGTCACAAAACAAATGTTCCCCGAAAAAAATATTTTTTTTAGCAGTATTTACGTCACAGGACGTAATTTAGTCGGAGTCAGAGCCTCTCCACATTTGAAACTCCCGCTCCTTCGACCCCCGCGGAGGAGAGCTACGCCCCGCCCCTCACTGTTGGATTTGCTCTTTTTGTTGACTTGGCTGCTGTGTTGAACGACACAGCGTCTCGACTTCCGATAAGATCTGGCAACAACGCACGTCAAACATGGCGCCGGAATTGTTTTAATTTGACGGTACACGCGAAGCTGCGCGGTATGCGAGCACGTAGCGAAGACGTGACCGGGCAAGTGCCCCTGTGATGTTCCCGGAAGACGGAAAGTATAATTCGTAATCGTCCTGTGTGCTTTGAAAGCGAAGGGAGTCACAGGGTCCACGAGTGCGCAACCACAAGCCAACGTTCACGACAGCGCTGCGTTGACTTCGGCGATCTCGTTCTGTTTGGTGCAACACAGCGATGCGACAAAGAACTGAAACGTTTGTGGGGTGTGGTGCGGTGCGTTAGAAGCAGACACCCACACTAACACAGAGCGTGTTGCACTCATCGTGTTGCACTAATCTTGCTGTGTGAATAAATTTGGGCAAGATTTCCTACCTGCCCACAGATGCATGAACTGAGATTATTTTGACGTAGTGAACAGTGCTTTTTCTTTTGTTATTTTGGGAGAGAGGCATTGTGCATTTATTACGTACAGTCACTTGAACGTTCAGAAACTGGGAGGGCGAGCAAGCTTTTCCGAACTTTGTCTCAGTTGCTCTCTGGCACTGCCCCAAGTTTCAAGTTTCAGTTTCAGAATATAGCAAGCATCGAATTTTGTGTATGCCCTGTCGTTTTACAAAAATGCGCGCGATTACGATTATGCCAAGCGTTTACGATATCAGTACACATTCAATAAAACAACTTTATGTAAGATGGTTCGGAAGCCGAAAAACAAATCTACCCGCTAAACTGCAGAATTCTGGACGTCCGAAGGCTTCTGCGGACAGCTACATACGTAATAACCTGGCTGTGCCAGGTTTTTACGTAACAGCTTTGTCTAGTCGCGGTGCGAATCTCGACGGCCTCCAGGAGCGATATGACGAAACGTAACAGGACTACGTTTGTCGCTACGCGAACGCCCGATTGCCTCCAGCCAAATAGCATTCCTTTCGGGGCGACATGGCTGCTGGAAGGCTCAATGTCGGGATCACTCATCTGATATCTCCAAAAAGTCAACATTTGCACGCAGAAACGCAAAAGAAAAGTCTAAATTTGCACGCGGAAACGCAAAAACAAAAGAAAAAGCACGCTAAGCAAGCAAAGAGGAAAACGAAAGAACCGCGCTATGAAAGCCAATACTCCGCGTCGCTTCCTATCACTAACACTAGCGACAGCTGCTAAACACACACTACTTCACTTCAAGAAGTCTAACTCAAGCACCTGGGTCAGCACGAAACACTGATCACTTCGGCGAAACGACTAGTCGAGGAAGGCGAGACAGGCGGGAGCAGAGACTTTAGCGGCTATGAAAGAACGGCGAAGCTTTTGTTTGTTATGGTAGGAATCCAACCGGAAGTGCCCGTCTTGTAAACCTTTTGCCAAAAATGATGACTCTCATTACACAGGTTATTCTTTAAACGTAAAAATATGCCACACAAAGGAAATTGCAACCTATAACAAAAGTTTAACAACCAAGATCTAAGCTGTCAATCGAACTTTTAGCCAATGAGAAGTATAGCTGCCGATTGGAATTAAACGTCACGGAATCCCAACTTCGTTGCGCACGATTAAAAACGGACGAAATAGCCGCAAACTTAAATCAGTCTCACGCAATAAATATTGCTGTAAATTTTATTTTCTCGCGGAAAAATTGTTTTTTGACATGCTTGTCCCAACTAGGCAGTTACCCTTTAAGGTCTAGTTTCTCCAGGATTGTGTCCGGTACCAAACAATTGTCGACACCCGTGGCCGACAGAACACTCTGCTTGCCGCCGTCGCTCATAGATGGCGGCATCATTTCTTCGGAGGAGGAGCGGGAACGGAAGGAGCGGTGATGTGCGCAGCAGCTCGAATGGTTTCGCAACCGCCGCGAGGCCGCTATCGCCTAAAGTTACACTGCGTCGAGAGCATCAGATTCCCTTGCGAAAGAAGAGCAGATCGCTCGCCTGGAAAGCCACTGCCGAGAACAGAACTACAACTCCGCTGCTCTTCCTTCTTCATTGGAGTGGAAAGGCTGAAAGTGTTTAGGTTTCGGTTTGCAACTGGAGCGCTTCTCGCGCACCGACGGCATCGCTACCCGTGGAGAAATAGTGCAACCAGCCTCTGTCGCGTTGTCCTCGCGCAACGCAGCCAGGGGCTGGTTGCATTATTTCTTTACTGGGTGCGGTGCCGTCGGTGCTGAGAAGCGCTCCGATTGCAAACCGAAAACTTAAAAACCAGTCGAAATCGCGCGGTTTTTCATAAAGTGGTAAAATACCTCCCGTGCCTTCCATCGTTTTGGAATTTGTTGAATTAGAATTTTTCGATGATGCTCAGTAAGATTCTAATTGAAACCATGCCCTTAAACTCAATATTGAAAAAACAATTAATTACGGAAAAATAATTACCAACTTAATTATCCCGAACCTTAATAATTTTCCTAAATAGGCCCCGGCCTAAGGCCAAAACGACACAAGTGTTTCTTTGTTGTTGTTGTTGTTTTTTGTGCGAGAGCGTAGTTTTCGCTATATCGAATTTCTCCACTTTTCGTCAAACACCCTGTATATGTATATATATATATATATATATCTATATATATATTTATATACGGCAGAAAAACGCGCTCCGAGACAGTTGTTGGAGTTTTTTAAAACATTTTATTCGTAAAGTTCGTCGACGTTTCGGCCTGAGAACATCGACGAACTTTACGAATGATATGTTTTAAAAACTCCAACAACCGTCTCAGGTGTGTTTTTCTGCCGTATATATTTTCGTCGTCCTGCGCTACGTTTTATATAATTATTTTTTTCTCGGGGGGGGGGGGGGGTTTGTCAGGTGATTTTTCTTGGGTTGGCTTGTGAAAACCTAAGTTCTAAGTATTTGCTTGGTTTTTCCTTAGATCAGAGCGCAGCCAACACTACGGGTTGATAAAGCGACGTAAGCAGCGCCAAAAGCGCGAGGTCATGCAGTTCGTTCTCTTCCTGTGCCCGTGCGGTCGGGCCCGGGGGTCGGGCTCACGGTGGAGGAAACACATTTAGGTCTTGACTCTGTCCACTCTTCCCGCAGGGAGCAAGCGTCCAGATCGTGTTCTGAGCTAGCCCCAAAGCAGGAGTAGTCAGTTCCGCGCCGCCGCGGAGGGCGCTGAGGTATGAGGTCCCTCCTCGGCTGCCTCGGTGTCGGCGGCTTAGCGTGCTCGCCTTTTTTCGCGGTGTGGCGGCGTGGTGGTGGTTTGCGGCCAGTGGCTGGCCTCGTAATTTGCTTTGGTACTGTGGCGATCACAGGTGCCATCATCGTGCACAAAGGTGAGCACGCAGCCAAAGGTGTGTGCTCCATAGCAAACACGCGACACCACGAGTGCTTTGTACGGTCGTTTGGTGATGGTGTTGGTAGTAGCACCTCCGGAGCTACAAATTTGGAGGATGACGTTGAGTGCCTTGTTAGAGGTTTCTATTGTTTCTGCGAGGCAGGAATCAGCAGCTGCATCCTCTTGAGTTTCTATGCCGAGCCCTTAGAAAGGTATGGACTAATGCGTCATCCCTCCAAGACGAGATCAAGTTGCTCCTCAACTTGAGGATCACGATACTTTTTTTGACGCAACACCAACGTAGATGGTCTTCTGGGAGGAGGCACAAAATCCCAACCGGAAAAAAATGTGATCTACGACGTCCAGTGAATGTAGTAGAACTTCTCTCTGTTCTTCTAAACTGTCGGTGTGACAAGTTCAGATTGTCAGGTCGTCGGCATATACTGTAAAGCCGATGTCTGGAATCTTGTCTTGGGCGTGCAGCACGGCGGCCAGGTCTTTATTAAAAAAAATTACAGGGCATCAAATTGATGGTCGAGGCAAATTCGTAGAAACCACAGGGGTGATTATTTATTAATGCGACAGCATTTATCTTTGCACACCGCCAAATTTAGCGGCGAGAATTGAATTCGTGCATCCATATTACCGTTGGAGGGCTTCTGTCTCGGACTAGTGGTACTCAAGAAAAGCTCACTGTGAAACTTGGTATCTGAAACACAATCTTAAGCATGCTTCGTTTGACACAAAAATCACAGCTTACAAGACTTTGATTCGACCTGCTCTCGAATACGCCTTCAATTATGGGACACCCCATACGGCTGTAAAAATTGACAAGTTAGAAAGAGTTCGGAGATATGCATTTCAATTCATTTACAGTAAATTCAAACGAAATGAATTTGTGACGTCAGTGTAAGGGAAAGCCCAACTACAGTTTCTATCCTCAAGGCGCCGCAGAGCGAGGCTAAACTTTTTATATAAGCTACTGAATGACGATTGTAACATTGATGCTTCAAGATATTTACCGCCACGACTGGTCCCAACTAAAGTCCCAACTACGCGAAGCTTGCACAAAGGGCGCTGGTTCCAATTTATTTGTAGACTCTTCGTCCTAGATGGCGCAGACTTTTTCCGGAACAAACGAGCTGCATGCTCCGTGCTCTGCATGCAGGTGGGACGCTCGGGGTGAGCTCGGGCCACGGGCTGTTCGCCGCCGATCAAGCCGAGCTAGATTTTGTTCGCCCGGCTACTGTGGCTGTAAGGGGTGTCAGAATTGCGCAGCTTGCTCCGTGTGTGCGGCGGTGCGCTAGAGTATCATAACGACGATAGGGGCGCGCTCATCGGCTCTGAGATGACAAATACCGACGCCGCGCAAGGAAGGGCTTGTTCGCGCCGATAGAAGAGCCCGTTTGTGGTGCTCTGCACGGAAAGATTGCCCTATGCGTCCAGACTACCGCGCTGCCGAAACGGCAAACACACTGCTCTGTTTGTGGATGCAACAAGAGGTACTTTAGAAGAGCGCAGCCCTTAGGTGCCAGTTTCCGGCTTGAGCGGCGTCGCTGTCACTGTCTCTATCGGTGTAACCTTGCGTTGCATTATGGGACGTTTATCATAATGACGTCGCACGTGACGTCACGAGGGTCACTCTTGGCGTCACCGCGCGTTGCATTAATGAGTATATTCCCGCTAAATATAGCAAAAAAGATTCCCAGCTAAATTTAGCGGGAAAAATCCGCGCTAAATGTAGCGGGAAAAATGCTCCGCTAAATGTAGCAGAATATTCTCTCCGCTAAATTTAGCGGGAGAAATCCCGCACTAAATATTGCAGAAAGAAATTACCGTTAAATCTAGCAGAAAAATTCAGCGCTAAATTTATCAGAAACATTTCCCGCTAAATTTAGCTCAAAAATTCCACGATAAATTTAGCGGAAAAAATTCCCCGCTAAATTTAGAGAAAAACTTCCCCACTGAATTTATCGAAAAAGAGCCTTCTAAATTTAGCGGCAAATATTTCCCCTAAATTTAGCGAAAAAAGTCCACGTTGAATTCAGCGGAAAATTTTTCCGCCTAATTTAGCGGGAGATTTAGCGAACATTTCCTCTAAATGGAAGGCGAGCAGGAGAGGAGGTGGAGAGGGTACGGATGAGGAGGAGGGCATACCCTCCTCCTCTTTAAGAGCTGCGCTCTAATTCGGCGTTCAAGGGTACTGTAAACGTATTTCTTTTTTTTTGCGTTTTTACGACAGCCTCCCTCTTCGCCGTTACCGACGACGACGAGACAAAAGCGTCGGCAGTTATCATGTTTGTAGCTACGTGAAGCAAAAGTCCGAAATCAATATAGTTTAACTTCCAAAAGTATTTTAAGGAGCGCATATTGCCCACGATACTCACTCGCGGAGCAAGAAAACACCCAAATCGCAGCGGACGCGAGCGGACAACACAACTCAGAGCCGACAGCGGCGTCAGTGCTGCATCTTGACCGGCTGAACTGTGTACTAGAACAGGCCGTAGTGTTTGGACCGGCGCGACTCGACAATGGGAACTTGTGAGGCTGCGCTTGAAGACAACAATCGCGGCGCTGCAGTTCACAGGGCAGCAGAAAGTAGCTGCAGTCAGCACGTATCCGCCGCACTGGCGCGTACACGCAGTGCATTCGCACAATTCACACCATACAGACCCTACTGCCGTTTAAAGCCCCTTCATGTTTTAAAAGTAGCGCAAGATGCGTCGATGCAAGAGGCACGTGCAACGTGCAGCCCTTTAAAGATCATGACGGCAAAGCGCACAACTGCGCTAGATTTCAGACGCCATGAATTTCCCAGAAGTGGCGCGCGCACGTCGTCGAGCACTTGTACAACAAATGAATGGCGCCAATTTTCCCATGAAAGGGCTTTACTTCGATACTTCGTTTCACCTTATCTTGTACAGCAGCGAAGGCTAGAAGCGCGAGCTCATAGCGTTGGCAGCTGCCCTTGGTGCACGAGAGCGTGTGCCGCCGAGATGTGCTTTAGAGCAAGAGCTCGCGCTCGTAGCCTTTCCTGCGGTACAACACAAGCTGAAACAGAGTATAGCCACCGCAGCCCACCATCCGCCACTATCGGCTGGGGCCAACGGCGGGCGCGGAGAACGAGCAATATAATTTAAAAGAAACAGGACTGATTTGCCGCTGGCTGTGATGTTTGAACCACGTTCGAACCACTGAAACGTATTTATGGAACACCTTATTTGGTGATGTTGTTCTGCATTGGATTGTACTTGAGGTTTCAGCGCTTGCAAGTGCGTCACTTTCTGTGCAGATGAAGGCGCTCACGCAAGTGACGCCTTGACATCATGTATTCGCCTTGGTGGCCTTCATCGCATGTGTGTCGCATGGAATTTGGTTTCCGGCGAATACGCAGCCGCGTGCTGTATTAGAATATCGCAGAGCGAATTTTGTTCTCAATTTTCGTTCCACTATATTCATCCTGTAGATGTGAGCCTGTAATGACTGGCGTCAGATTATGCACGAGTCACGGCCGTAGGTAGAAGAGAGCCTTTTACCCTGGTACCATTTTAAGCGGAAGTATGTACGACGTCTGGTTCGCTCGCTTTCTGTATTAACGAACTCATGCGTGCTGAGCTGTGCAAGCTGGGCAGTGCGATCTCCACAGCTGGTGTGTACTGAAGTGTAGCGTGAGTGCGCGAGGTGCGCCCCAGCATGGGTCAACGCACCTCCGCGTGCCAGCGCGAGATACGGCCACGTCTACGCCGAGCCTTCTCGAACAGGACATGTTTGTGCACATCTGAGTCGGTAAAGCAGGGGGCGTCGCGGTAAGTCCACATTAAGGTGTCGTTCTCGCTCGGTACTTAACTCTGGCGACGAATTAAACGTGCAGTATCGGCGGCTACAACGCTCGACCGTTCCAGGTATGTTTGGCAACGTACAGTTCTGAAGAGTTTCCGCTCTAACGACCCTGCGTCCTTGCTACAGTATATCGAGCGCCTGGAATTCTTTTCTGTGGCGAACAACGTAACCACAACAGAGAAGAAATGAGCCGTCCTGTATACCGTCTCGTGGCTCCGCAACATACGCCATCTTGCGCCTTTGTGTTCGCCGAGCTTAATATTAGGCCCTATTTATTTATTTTTAATTGGTTTAAACCTGTTTTACCGTTTGGTGGTGCAGGTGGAGAGACATATTTTATTTTTATTCAGTTTAGCTCTCACTTAGAGAAATGTAAAATGTTCGCTGAGCTCGCCAGCCGAAACACCGTATAAGGAGATAATACGAAAGCTTCAGGAGCACCTCGTCCCTCAACTGTCGGTGACTTTCACACGTTTCCAGTTTTTTTTTTCCAGAATTTTAAAGAATGGATTTGACTTATGTTTATCGGTTTTTATTGGTTTAAATTGAAAACGCCGAACCTAAGACTGACCTTTTTCGGTTAAAACCGAAATTCCGAAAATGCATTCGGCGTACTTTTATCGGTTTTTATCGGTTTAAACCGAAAACTCCGAAACCTAGAGCCTATATTGTCAATGTCCGGTTTTGACGCTGTGCTGTTTTTTTCGCGGTGCTGTTTTGACCCCGTTATCTTCTGTCGCTGTGCTGTTCTGTCGCAGTGCTGTTTTGTCGCTGTGCTGTTTTGACGCCGTGCTGTTTTGGCGCGTGCTCTTCTGTCGCTGTGCAGTTTAGACGCTGTGCTGCTTTGGCGCGTGCTATTTTGACGCGTGCTGTTTTGTCGCCGTGCTGTTTTGACGCTGTGCTGTTTTGACGCGTGCTGTTTTGACCGTGCTGTTTTGTCGCGTGTTGTGTTGACGCTGCTCTGTTTTGACGCCGTGCTGTTTTGGCACGTGCTCTTCTGTCGCCGTGCTGTTTTGACACTGTTCTGTTTTGACGCGTGCTGTTTTGACCGTGCTGTTTTGTCGCGTGCTGTTTTGTCATGTGCTGTTCTGTCATGGTGCCTTTTTTCGGGGAAGGTTTGTTTCGCCGACACCTTTGAGCTTCTGCTGCTTTTTAAGAGTAACGACGTTGCGTTACAAGAATGGCACAATGCACTAGAGACGGGGCGGCTTTTTAGCTACCTCGTTCCGCGCGCTTCGCTAGGGATGCGCGCAGCTCGAAGACTCTACGGAGTTCGTTGTTTTCGCACTCCCTGGCCCGACTCCTGGTGCAGTCACCGCTGGCAGCGGAGAGTCACCCGCTCAGTTCCCAGCGACGTCAGTTTGCCTCGGCAGGGTGCCATCTAATTCTTTTAGTGGCACCGCGTGGCCCTCCGACCTGCGGTTGGCCGGTTAATGTGCAGGCAGCCGAGTCCCGATCCAATGACGATCCGGCCAAAACTTGTTCTCCGGGACCATTGCTTCCCCTCGGTGGCAGTGTGTCGACCGGGAGCAATGAGCTCTCTCTTCGACCTCAACGTACTGCGGGTCGGGAGGGGGCATGAAGATGCTTGCGGGGTGCTGCAAGGGCTCTTCGAAGACGTTCGTGCCTCCCTGTTTCCTGCCATCCCCCACTACGTGCGACGGCGGTAGGGCAGGGTTGCCGGAAGTGCGTCATCACTGAAGCTGCCGGGAGTTTCAGCACCCGACGGCGGGCAGAAGCAGCGGACGGGGAGGCTGGCTTCCGGTCGAGTCCAAGATGGCCGTTGTACGTCCTTCTGTCGTTGGACCTCACCGAGGCGGCCAGCTGAACCAGGCCTCCTGATGCGCGCCTGGTCACGAACGTCACCTGATGCCGGCTCCGAGGGGCGCCTTCGACTTTGGTGGCCGGCGTTCCCCTCGCCACGGGTCACCTGCACCCATGTCCCGAGTGCCCGAGGCAGGCTCTGCCTGCTTCACCGTGTCCGCATCAACGCAGGTCGGCTCACAACGAGTCGACGACGTGCAGCGTGAGCCGAGCAGAACCGCTGATCATCAGCGTTCCCAGAGAGTGGGGATCTGTGTTGCGGAAGAGCTTCGTGTCGGACCGTTTGACCGTCCGACATCGGAGGACTTTCCTCGGCTTCGTTCAACGGCGTCCAGAGTGCATCGCGCGCGTCGCGAACTCCGGTATGTTGAACAATTACGGTTGCGGTGCGGGGCTCTGAGGCTCCCCACTCAACACTCTTCGAATTGTGAGCACGACTGGCACCCGTACTGTCGGCGTGCAGGTCGGGTTATTTTGGGTGTTTGAGAGCCGGCGTCCCTTTCACTGAAAGGGTACAAATGTTCAAGAAGGGGGGATTAGTTGGGAGCCACTGGTTTCCCTCCCCCGAGAAGGCGTAAGCCGCGGATTTTCAAGGTGAACTCGTCCGGCTTCGAGCGTGGTCGCTCCGTATCGTGTCGGGGAGAGTACGCCACCATGTCGGCCTGCCCTCTCGCACTACTCCACGCGTCTCCCGTTTTGGGTGTACCAGTCAGATCGCGCGGGATAGTCGGGCCTTCCCTTCTCCGAGTGGACGGCAGTCTGGTCGAGCAGTGTTGGATTGAACTCCGGGCGACGGGTCGAGTCGAGGTGTGAGCTCGACCGACCGGCCCAACGCTACCCGTTTCCCCTGGCTCCTAACAGTCGGCGTCCCCTTCTCCTGGTGGACGTCCGTCTGCCGAGAGCCCTGGCCCGATCTCCAGTGACGACGGATAGCGGCGTGAGCTCGTCCGACTGGCGATGACTCCGCTCGCAAATACCCCTTTGGCTCACCAAGTCGGCGGGCGCTGCGGGTACTCTGTGTCTACGGCTAGCTTGACCGCAGTGTCTTGACGGGGATTCTTGGTTTTCAATAAACGCTGTCTGATACCGGGATAATTGTTCTTGGCATGGCGTTGGACGAACCTGGCGCGGCGACCGCCCTCGCTGGTAGCCGTCGGCTGCGCGGTGGGACGGGCATCAGATTCCCCGCTTGAGCACCGGTCCCCGGACGTAAAAGCTACGAAGGCCTCCCTCGCCACAATAGAGAATGAATGTATCTAAAGCTATAGTCTTGCTATCATTTAAGTTGCTTTAGCCGGCTCGATGGTGTTTTATGTCGCCGAGGCTATAAACCCGTGACCTTCTTCTTCTTGGCCTTGCAGAGGTAGGAAAGCGGAAGAAAGTCAATCATGCGCTTGCTCGCGCCGATCGACCGACATCCCATTAAATTATTCTTCAAATCAATCTTCTTTAAAGAACTCTGTAATAAAGCTATAAACATGTGACCATTACATTTTTATTGATCCAGCTTAATGGGGTATGTGTGCCGCCAATGCTATAAACCAATGATCACAAAAGCGTCATTAGCTGCAAATAGACCTATTGCAGTTTTACCGAAGTGGCGTAGCGCGCGCCCTATGAATTGTTTGTGCGACGTTCAGTTTCCAGACCTATCTCTCTTCCGATCGCCTTACCTGGGCGATAACATCTTCTCACTGCTCCGCTTTTTAGCTTTGACTGTCTCTATTTTATCTATTCCAGTGTTTTTGTATTGTTTTGAAGTGTATTTATTTAGTTCTTCGTGCTGTATTTATTTATATGTAACGTTTTTTAGTATATTTCCTCGCTCTCGACACCGGCATCGTCGGACTACACGCTGCTGCTTACCCCGCTGCCGACGTGAGCACTACTGTTGTCACGACACTCCCTCGCGCTGTTATCTCGCCTATTTGACCTACATGCACTCTCGAGAAGGCTGTTTTGAATGTCAGAGCACACGGCATCAGTGTAGGCATACTAACTTTGTTCCAATCGCGACGTGAAAGCCGACCGTACTCCCTCTGCTAAAACGTCACTGTGGGACTGTCGAGCATCGTTACTTGCTGGAGATGCAAGACGCTGCTTTGTCGTCAGAAGGGTTCTTTGCCCATCGAACGCCGGCGAGGTCGTTTTGGCGCTCGGCGTACCTGACGCAGTGCCTTTCGACAACTTTTGGAGCAGCATCGCAACGTTCCGTCTCCGAACGCCGGTGGTTCGTAGTCGCGGGGATCACAATCGAGGCAGTTCATGAAATGCTCGCATTCAAGACGGGACAATGAACCCCTGGCGCTCGCAGACTGCTGACAGGAGCCAGAAAGGTTGCGATGCGCGGACGGTTAGTGAGAGGAGCTGCGAAGGGTACCCCAAGCAGAGAAACGGCTTCGCAGTGGTTAGGAGGGCAAATGATTCTCAACGACAAAGCAGCGTTCTGCGTCATCAGCAAGCTAACGGTGCTCGAGTCCCACGCTTACATTTCAGCAGAACGAAAGCGGCCGGCCAGATTGCGTCGCGGTCGGCTCTCTTGTCGCGATTGCTGCGTCGTTACTCTGTCTACACTGATGGCATATGCACTGACATTCGAAGCAGCTCTCTCGAAACTGCACGCGGGTCAAAAGACACGGGTTTATAGCGCGATAGTGTGTAGGCTGATGATTTCACTTTGTAGTCACTCCTGGCGCGCCGCCAACTGGAACTAGGACGTCTATACCGGCATACTTGCACATTTAAGGGTCATTTTAAGCACCTGAGAAACTATATACTTAATTGATGGGTACGTATAACCATAACGACGCCCTAGTACCTTTCTATTCTGTGAATTCAACAAATTAGCAGGTGCTGTTGCTGATTTTTTTTTTAATAAGAAATTATAATTGTTTTGGCTGTTTCGAGCTCACTGCCCCACCATTTGTGGTTATCGTGGTGCTCAGATGTATAATGGTGACAGATATATAAACTGAGGTACGAATATAAAACTATATATATATACAAAGAGAGATAGAGAAGAGAGAGGAGAGATTACTCTTTCGTAGGCGACGAAAAAGTGTATGAGAATAAACGTGCTTCGAAGCTTTTAGTGCCGTTTTATCACATACTGGTCGACGTTTCGGCCTGAGTCAGGCCTTCATCGGGGCTGGTTACAAGGAAACATTGCTCGTGCGTCGTCGGGACTCGAGACCCGCGAGTTCGGTCACGCGTCTGGTCACGTGCATACTTCATTGAATCACAATAACGGTCAAGGTGCACACACACACACACACACACACACACACACACACACACACACACACACACACACACACACACACACACACACACACACACACACACACACACACACACACACACACACACACACACACACACACACACACACACACACACACACACACACAGGGTAAACGGCTCATGACTAGACTCACCACAAGGTCGAATGGGAAAGGCTCTCAACAAGGTTCAGCCCAGCTCGCTAAAAAGGATTGTGCC
>JAZHYW010018411.1:0-12437 GCA_037355805.1 Ixodes ricinus
TATACACCAACTCATGTTTACAAACAAACCGGAGCGCCCGGAGCGCCCCTAGCGGACGCCACCGGCGCCGCGCATGCGCGATGGGGGTGTGGGCAACAAGCGCGCCGTCGCCCATAAACAAACCATTGAAACGCGATGTTATCGGCGTCAGTGTGAGTCCCCCTGCCCTTTTTCGCAATCGAATTGTTGATTCTACGTCTTCCTGGCAATGTCTGACTACATGAGCAGCGTCAGCGAAATTAACGAGGCTCGTTACACCGCGAAACTTCGAGTGAATAATCTGACATGCGGCGATTCATTCCGCGTGGACGCCGCAGAATGTACGCTAAAGCCTGATTCACCTGATGAGATTTCGCTCGCAATTTTCAGTCGCGACGTCGCTCGGGCTGCAAAAGCGTGAACCGTAGCTGAGATGGTCGACGTCAATACTGAAAATCGCAAGCAGAATCGGACCAAGTGAATCAGGCATAACAAGTCGGTGATGGCCGCTGGTAACAATAATCAACATCTCCATGTATCTACTGTTTACGAAGAGCCTGCTTACCAACCTTTATTTTAAGTCTTTTGAGGCCTGCACTTACTTCTTATCGCAAGGACCGGGCCAACTTTTGGTCTACGGGCCGGCGTCGTCTAAGAGAGCAGACGACAAGCAGAAACGTTTGAAAGAGCAGACGACAGTTTGAACGATCAGGCGGCCGTTTGAACTTGAAGACGCACTGAACGTAGTCCGCAGGTGGTCCGCACAACTTGACGGTTTTCTGGCGTTCATGTTGGAACAAAACAAATAAATCTGATGACCACAAGTATCCGTGAATTCAACCCAAAGTGCTTCCCGCCCAAGCAATCGTTGTCCGACGGCGTCTGCTTTTCCCTTTTCCCGGCACATATCCAGATTCTCGGACGAACCGAGCACGTGAAAACTGACCTTCAAACCTTTCTCGACACTTTTGGTACGGCCCCAGTCGCGGCGTTTTGACGATAAGGCAGGTTTTTGTCTGATTCCTTTCAAAACAACGCAGGAATACACGTCTGGCATGGGGACTTCTGCCCACAGCCCCAGACCGGAAGTGCGACCGGCGCGCCACCACCGCGCCGTGACGTCACAGAGATGAGTTCGTGTATAGTTGCACGTAATCCCCAGCGGCCCTTTTATTTTTTTTTTAATTTTTGTTTTCCAGGTATTATTTTACCTTTTGACTTTCCATTATTCTTAACGTGAAACGATCTTTGGCCGGGTGTTCGAGCATTTTGTGAAGCCCAGATAAAATCGTGGCCGCGAGGATCGACACTGATTGGTTGACGGGTGGGAGAGAAGGGGTGAGGTGCTCGACGCTGATTGGTTAACGGGGAGGTCGTGTGACCATAGGTGGGGGCGAGGAGGGGCTTGACCACCTGTGCGCACTGAGGGAGATGAGCTCGCTAGAAGGCTTTGGAAGATTGCCAGGTTTATCAGCCCGATTAGAGGTAGTATTGCTTCATTCTAGGAACAACTATTTAGTGTACACATGGTAAGCGTTAAATTATCTGATGAAGAGCGCCGTCAACGCAGGCGTCTGGAAACTCAGAGTATCGCTAAACGTTTGTGATGCCAGACCGTTTCCCGTATGCAATGCGATTGCCTAGCAATTTGTCATAAAGTTTTGGTTGGAAAGCCATATCTATGTGATATTGCCTTTGTGAAGAGAGAGAGAAAAAAGTGACCTAGAGGCTGGGGCGTGAAAAAGTAACCTCCCATTCAGATCGTCGCGCAGGGCAATGGTCTGCTGCTCGATTGTCTGGATTCAAAGTAGTTGAAAGTTAACGCTCGTCCATGTTGTGTGTGCTCTTTCTTCGTCTTGCGCGTGTGCGCGCGTGCGTGCGTGTGTGTGTGTGTGTGTTATTTTAAGCGTATTTAGTTAACCTAAAACTTCATGAAAACTAATGATGCACAAATAGCGCACGTAATCTAAACAATCAAGCTATACGAATCAAACGAATTGACAAAAAAAAATAATGCATCCATCCTCCATTAGAATTCCACAAATCCAATGCCACTACCTGCCTACCCACAAAAAAAAAAAACAGTTTAGGCCAGGCACATTTAGGGACATTTCGTAATTAGAGCTGCAAAACCGCAATCTCAAAAAGTTGGCAACGTAGCCCCCTTTTTTTTCGTTTTTTTTTTTTCTTCTTTTTCCGGTGGTGGCAACGTTCTTCACCCGTCGATGTGGCATGCAAGAGGAGCAAAGAACCTTCGGAGGAGGGATTCCTCGGGCGACGCTAAATTAGGACGACGAGAGTCTTTTCGGACGAGGCTGTTTATTTTCGAGGATCGCGAGAACTGCGGTCCTCCCCCTCTTCCGAAACCTCTTCGCCCTCCGGCTACTCACTTCGCGTGTTTTGTTTTCCTTTCTTTTCCCCTCCTGTTATCCTCTTTAGTTTACGTTTCAGCGAGCGTCCTGCTTGCCTTCAAGCGGCAGCGTTCTAAGTGGAGCTGTTAAAAGTAAATACGGCACAACGAACCGTTAGTTTGAGCGGGAAAAACACTTCGTAGTCGTAGTACCAAAACCCTTTCTCTCGTCTTTCTCTCTCTCTAATCTCTCTCCCACTTTCCCTCGCTGTCTCTTCCTGGTGGTGTAAGCTCGTGCTTTCTTTCGTTCCAATAAAACGGTATTGTCAGTGGCAGCTTAATGAGGCGGTCGCACTACTTATACGATAATACAAAAACTGTCTGCAGAGATCTTCGAAGCGTACACGCGTATGACGAAAACCCGTTTAATTCGAACAAGCCAGAAGCGTCTCCGCAGATAAATTCTGTCAGCGTGTTTGCAAAAAACGCCTTGATTTTTTTTTTTTTTTATGACGTATACGAGCAACGTGACTCGTGCTGGGGACGCCCAAGCATCTCATTAGGACTCCGCAGCCAATGGGAGTGCTGCATTAGACGATAAGACGGCCGCAGAGCCAATCACGAAGATTGAATTAACATAATGAGCCCGCGTTTTATTGAGCTCTCGGTTTACTATCGTTCGATCGAAGGAATGATAGCGCAAATGTCGTTGGGTGCTGGCACTTAATTGTGGCAAAACGTTCGTAACGGATGAGAATAAATCTGCTCGACAGTGTCAACCGACCCGCGGCTACTGGCGTTCAAAAGTTTATCACAAGTCAACGCAAGTCACGTTGAAGTGTATCATTCGAAAACACCTATTTCTTTTTTGTTTTTTTGCTTCATGAGTGTTGTGTTGAGTTTGACGTTGGTATTCAGAAATGTTATTATTAAGTGACGACCGTGTGTTCTTAACAAGCGTGTCGTTTACCCAGCACAGTGGGACATATTTAACTGAGAAATTATATCAAATAACAAATCGAAACCGAACGTCACTCCGCACGATTTCAAAATCATCGTTCTATCACACCCGATGCAGGCTGTAAGGGTACCATTCATCACTGCCCGTGTTCCGTACCGCATAAATTATCTCAAGTAAGGAGAGTTTTTGCAAACTATTGAGAATGGCGTGGCCGAAATCCGTGGACCCCCCGCGACAGCTTGCGTAAGTTCAGCGCGCGGATAAGGAAGCCTGCAACAAAAAACAACAAGCGCAGAAGGGAAAAAAGTAAAAAAATAAAACAAGCAGGTACGATAGAGGATGACGTAATTGATCGATGAAAGTGTGTCTGCTAAACGGCCCTCTTCATCAAGCCTCGACGGCGACCGACGGGAAGAAAAAAAAATTCTTTTAAACTTTTCCTGAAACATGGAACGGAGGATCTGAGAACAATCAAGAGATATTCGAGAGTAACCACGTCGGATGTTTCATATTTACTGTTATTCTTGTTTCTAGTTTTTTTTTTTACTTTTTGGCGTTGGGATTGGCGTTGATTGAAAATGGTGAGGCTGGGAATGAATAGTTCGATCATTTGAAAGTTAAAATGTTTCGCTTAAACTGAAGCGATTGCGTCGCGGTGTTTGCACACAATGATTATAGCCCGCCGTCTGGTTCGTCCTAAACAAAGGGTTAGATTGAATCGTTTTATTTACCTCGGACGTACATCATTTGAATAAGCGCGGAAGAGGTATTTATAGTGAAAATCGATAATGTGGTAAACAAAACAAGACATAAAAAAACATTCATTGTACCGCGCGATTTGATGAATACTCTACTGCCGATCGTACCACAAGAGTCCTCGCATAAAATCTCGAGTAAAACCGCAGTCGCACTGTTTTTTACATGGTACAAAAAGACACGGAGTTTCTCCGACAGACATGATGACATGATGACATGATGACATGAGACATGATGACAGAAATATCTTGCGGACACGGCTCAGGCATGTTCGAAGGACGCTTTCTTCGAACAGTTGTATTCTTCCAAGATGTCAGCAGACATCTTTTTGTACGTGCAACGTGCCAGGACCGTCGAATAAGGAAGAAACAAGCCTCAAACAGTGTATGAAGACTTTTTTTTTTGATGTATCGGCAGTTTATAAAGCCATTGTATAATGCATGTCGAAAAATATCCGTGGAGAAGGGGAATAAGGGGACAAAGGACAAACGCAAATCTCCAAACATACCTGGGTGATTTGGAGATTTGTGTTTCTCCTTTGTCCCCGTTAATTGTTCCCCTTCTCCGGGGATTATTTTCGACATTCTTGTCCAGCTCGCTTGCACCTTTGCATTAATTGCATTATTGTATAATGTATTATTAGTATGATGCGTTAGCAGTGTATAGAGCCAATGTATAAAAAGTGCATTCGGAAACTCTTCAACAACACTCTCGAGTAACAATCTGAAAAAGATTACCAAAAAAGCTCCCGCAAAACGATCGAAGAACTTTGGGAAATATAATCGATACCGAACTTTCAGTTAGTTTGTCGACAGTCTTACGATGTATGCGACTACGTATTTTTACCACGACTATATAAGAGATGGGTTTTCAATAAATGTTCAGTTGCTATTTGCAACCTTCAGCGATGGTGGTACCGCGGTGTGAGGAGAATTGCGACCCTTGGCTCCTGGATGATATAGGCTTCAGAATTAAGTTGATTAACTTTGCTTGCCTAGACTTTTCAGACGCGGAAGAACGACGTAAAGCTCTTATATCGCTCGTATTTAAAAAATTACACCATCTTCCCGAGGGGAACCATGGAGGTGATGCGGAGCATCGTGTTGGTTCCGAGGAAAGAGTCAGTTGCGTGCTGACGTCGAGAGATGGCGCCACCGACTGCCCTAGCGTTGCCACCGACTGCCCTAGCGTTAGCCCCTACGCGAGCCTTCGTCGCGGCTCGCGGTACAGAAACTTGAAACGCTCGCCGCTCGCCGTTTATTTTTTTTTTCACACTTGAAGGAGAGGAGATTAGAGGAGGAGAGTTGCGCGTGCGCGCGCGGTGTGAGGAGAAGCGAACGCACGCGCAGTGCACGCAGCTGGTAGAGAGAGAGGGCGGAGTGAGTAACGCGCAGCTGTTGGAGAGAGGGAAGGAGGAGAGTTGCGCGTGCGTAGTGTGACTGCGGACTACGACGCCGACGCCGCGGGACATAGACCCAAGCAAGAGATGCTCCGCATCTAAAAAAATTCGAATTACTTATACGTTGCAGACCCAACCTCGTGCTGCTGTTCTACGACGGTCATCCAGATGACGGCCATTTTGATCAGAACTAGTGCGCCCCCTATAGGCCGTGAAAGTTGCGAATAGTGCGCCCTGTTTTCGATACCCCTTTCTTATTGTCCTTGCATGTATAGAGTTTCGGCGCTTTGAACGTGTTGATGGAGTGCGTATCTGTTTTGCTGGCATTGTAGGAGCTTCTCAATTGTTCTTTCGTTCTACGTTTCCCGCGGCTCACGGTAGTTCTCCCCACTATAAGTTTTTGAAGCTTTTTTTTCTTCTTTTAACTGTTTTATTGCTTCGAAGCTGAGTTCTACTGTTTAAGAGAAGGCAGCAGAACTTCTTGGCTCAAAACTCTCTTGCGAGATTTTTAGAAAGCGAATGCCGGCGGGGGTCAACAGCCATGTAAGGAGCCCATCCGACTAGCAACAGGTCATTCATGTTGGAACACCAATTCAATTACAGTAATTTGATTCCATTTTAAGGCAATTTGTAGTTGAAATATACACCACACAGTCTTGACCTAAAGTTGCTCTTGGGCATTAGTAATTGCAAGGTTTGCGCTACAGTTACGACTAAGAGATATCTGGCAGATACATTTTCACCATAAATCTCGTTACTTAGAGTGAAAAAAGAAAAGAGTGGCAATTCATTCTTTATTGGCGAGGACAACGCTCTATCCGTCTTAATAATGTAGCAAAATAATCAACTATCCTTTATGGTGTACTTCAACACTCCCCGGTGCTTGTTTTCGCTCGCTTTCAGTCAAACCTTTATGAGATCGTGTGGCTGTATACGCAGCGATGAGCGCCGACAATCCATTTATTATCAAGATCCGATCTAGCTATACTCAGTGCTAACATATTGTGCTCTGGTCGTTCGGTGCGTCCCTGAATTTATTCGTTTTTCGTAGTTCATACTTCATATGCTTTCAAGTCGTAATCTGCCCCGTCATTTTTGAAGCAGGGAAAGTGTCGTTACTGAAAGCTTAAGAAACGATAGGCGTGGCTCATTTTCGATTCTTGCTTCGTGATTGGTCGTTCGACGTTTTTATTCGCTAATGTCACAATCTGATTGGCTGCAGGGTGATAATAAGATGCACGCGGCTCGCCCCGCCCTACGTTTGTTAAGTTGCCGCTGACCGTATAGCACCAAATTTATCGCCGCTCGTCTCAAATGGCAAATCGTGCCATTCTGGGATTATGTCGTTAAAATTCAGTCTCAGATGCTTTACTCCAAAAATTACTCCTAATTAAATAGATTTTTTTTTTTGTATTCTGAAGCATATTGAGTCAATTTGCTCGCTACCTCGAAAAAAAAAAAAAGTATCCTTATTGACGAAATTTTATAGCGAACCAAAACGCCACTCCACTGCTCAAATTTCCGTAACGAATTCTAAATGACAATTCGAGGAAGGAATTTGACACTTGGTTGGAATTCAACGCAGGGAAGTAAGAGAGAGAGAAAGGGAAAAATAGATGATGAAAAGAAAAAAAATGGGGGGGGGGGGGGAGGCTGAAGAATAGCGAGGAACCAGTTAAGTAGAACAAAGGCGACGGTGTGTTGTACTGACATCGGTAAAAAACGCCCCACCGAGAACAGTGCCGTAAACATGTCCGCCAAAGCCGCATGCTTCACAGCGGGGCATGTGCATCATTTTTGCTGTTGTTATTTTTTGTTTTCCAACGACGCTCACTACGTTGTTACGCCACCATGGAAACGCTTACCGGCCAACGGATGTAGAAACCGTCTACACACAAACACACACACACACACAACAAAGAGACAAGCGTGTGGGGGGTTGGGGGGGGGGGCATAATGCTTACAAAATCTAGACATAAAGCAATGTGATAAAAACAGAACAAAGAAAAAAAAAAAACGTGGCGAGCGATGTTGCGGCGCTACGTTCGTCCGTCTAACGTTCCGCATGCCATCTGCCGTCCTTTCCAAGCATCTTTCTCAGTCGACCGTGCGCTGGAATATTATATAAAAAAGCACACACACACACACACACACACACAAAAAAAACACACGAACCCAAGCCGGGCTAAGGGAAGAAGAGAACCGCCAACCGTCACGCGGATGGACCAATCAGCGATCGGTTTGCGCAAGATAACGGGTGTATTTCCTTACAAACGCTTTGTGCGTGGCCTCCCCTGTCCAGCGACTCGACAGCCTGAAACCGAAACGTATAATACCTATAAGAAAAAAAAAATACTTGAGGAACGAAGAGAGAATTGCGTGGCGTAACTCCAAATAGATGGATCGGTCAATAAATATAGACGAAGAGAAAACAATGAGATAAAAGAAAAAAGTGGGAAATAAATGGTCGCGCTGCGGCACCGCGGATGTAAAAACAGCAGCTGACTAGCAGTGGCGGCCAGTTTCGAGCAGCAACATAAGTACAAATTGTCCCCCGGACCAAAGGTCAGGTTTCCGCGTGGCGCTCGAAAAGGATTAGGGGTCTTTAGGCTGAGCTGACCTCCATCATTCGTTACGCAACTGTAAAACTATGGAGCCGTTAGACGACTGCCGAGGCATTGCGTGGAAACTAATTCCGTCACGCCACGTTGAACTCGTTGATGTGCCTCTGCTCTTCAGACTGCTGCCGTTGCGGTAGCGCAACATCAGGTTGGTAAATCAGAAGGTTTTTTTTCTCCTTCTTAACGCGTAGCCTTTATATAAATTCACCGGATCATGGGAAAGTTAGCGCCAATTAAGCTTCCCGTAATGGTCGCCATTTTTGTTCATGGTATGAACAGTTTCTCCCCTGACCTCTGCCACTTTTGGTGAGCCGATCCAAATTCCCGGTGACGGGTTCCTTTATTAGAGACATTTCACGAATACCGAGAATTTGTTATCCCTACACCCGCGAAAGGAGCGCCCGTCTATCTACCACCACCGCACTGCATCGTCGACGCTGGCGGCATTGTTTTTTCCTGTTTTGAAATGCGCAAGAACAACAATACGATTGTAAGAGATCTGTGGAGACAAGCATGATTGATAAGTTGATTGCATGCACAGTGCCGAAGACGCTTAAGTATTGGCGAGGAACGCGTTCAGTAGCGACGATGCTCCAAAGCGATCTCTTGGCGCGGGCGACTCGTTCAGAACGGCCCCTTCAGAGCTCCGAAGATTTGAATGGACCCAAATGGCGGTTGCCATGGTAACTGAGACCGACTAGTCAATCACCCTGCAAGGTTTGGTCGTCTGTGTGTTATAGCACCAGCTATAGCGGCAGGTAGGGAAGGCAATCGGCGCTATAGCTCTTCCAGGATCCACTGACTTCACCTTTGTTTAGGTTATCCCGCGTCCGCACTGCAGGACGTTGCCTCGATTGATGTCGCAGTGTCACGCGAGGCTGTGACGTCATCCCAAAGGCGCTCTAAATGAACATTCGTAGGTCCCCCGTACCAGTCACATACGTCACGGTCACGCTACGTCAGTTCACACAATGACGCGCGACACTATGACGTCAAATCATGTGGTTAGGTGGTGTCAGGTGAAATTATGACGTCACGTAACCACGTGACGTCATGGCTGCTAGTCAGCACGGCTGGCAGCCAAGAAGGTTCAATTTGAGCAAGTATATCTTCCATACGGACCCATGTTCGACACAAACATTGGGTCACACCTGGGAGTATATATACTTCAGACGCTCGATCTTGAGATCGATTCCAATGTTACCTCGTTCGTTTGACGCCTCGAAAGATGCGAGAATTCCGCACCACAAAGCGCCACCTATATGATAGGATTCCGTGGTTTCGGAGTTTATTTTTTGACAAAGTCAAGAAAGTGTTTTTTACACTTTATTTTTTTTTTAATTTACGAAAATTCGGTGTCTATCGGAGTTTATTTTTCTTCGATTCCCGATTCTCCGAAATTCAAAACTTAATTTTGCAAAGTTCTTTTTTATATATAATATTTAGCTGTAAACGTGTGATAGATTCAAAAGAACGTGCTTGTATCAATTACGAATACATGAAAGGATAAAACATCGAGGACGGACGGAAACAGGGCTTCTTTTCAATATGAAAGAAGTCCTGTTGCCGTCCCCGTACTCGATGTTTTATCCTTTCATGTACTCGCATCAATCCACCAACACGCTCGTCTTCAATCATTAGTGTATCAATTAATATTTCTTCGGCTGATTTGCGTGCGTTGACGCAATCGCCATTGGCAATACTAATTTGTCTCACGGCAAAAGTTGCTAATAAGTGTTGCTGATCGATAAACGTCGAAACCTTAAAACCAATAAATTTGGGTGAGGTAGTCGCTAGGAAGCTCGTAGTCATCCCATCCTATCCATTAACCTACCCCGCGGCTGAGCAGGGTGAGAGAGAGAAGTCTTGCAAAAGAGGAAAAAACCAACGTTAGAGTTACAGCCAGAGGCCGAACGGTCATCGTTAGGGCTGAGCAGGGTGGAGTGGTAAAGGGTAAAATATACAAGCATTAACTTCCTGCCACCACTTCCCCTTCCTATGAAATCTCTATGGTTCACGGCTTTCACTGTTACAAAAGCGCAAGCCCTCCTTCCTCTGCGAAACACAACTAGCCTTGCCCAAACTAGAAACCGGAACAGTGTCTCTTGTCGTGAAACCGAACGCCCTGTTGTCCTAATGAACCTTGACGAGACAAGCGGCAAGATTCCTTATGTCAATGGTCCGAGATTTGAAAGAAAACTGGGATGATATTTTTTAAAGACCATTGACCCTGTGCGCTGTCCAAACATAATTCTAAGATACCGCTTATTTTTAAATATCTTTTATGGCATTAGTACATTAAACTTTGGAGTTTATGAGATAAATCCGAATTTACGAAAATTTTACCGGCGGATGTTTTTCGGGGTTTTTCGGGTTTATCCGAAAACATGGATTTTTTTTTCGAAAACACAGAACCCTACTTATAAGGTAACCTATCTAACCATACGTTGTTGGACTCTCTATATATGGTACGCTGTTTTAAAATGCTCATAAAACCAAAATCGAGGAAACCTTAACATTAAAAACATTGGTTGGTTCATGAAATAACAAATGACCGAGTAAAATCGAGGCCAAAAAGAAACGTAAACCATATCACGCGAGCAGACAATCTAGAATAAATGATACCGCCGATTCAACCTTTCTTTTTTTTTTTTTCGATATCGTACGAAGCTTCAGCTGGCACGGCAAGGTCAGAGCCCCGGCCTCGCAACTATATGGAACACGCTGAGTAATATACAAGGCACGCGTATACAGGCGCGTGAAACCGTTGTTACGTGATGCCCAGATAGGCGGACCTCGTGTTAAACATCATGCGCAGCAGCTGTATCTCAAACATCTTCTTGGCTGCATTTTCCGAGTGACCTTTGGCAAATCCAACGCGACGCCTGTGCGTGTCGCAACAAGCACTTCCGCTCGCGGCACTCCGCTCCATGCGAGGCGAGCCCCGCTTAAAGTACTCTAAAACCCTTTATGTTCGCGGCCCCTATTTTTCGCGGAATCGGTCACAGAGGACACTATCGCGGCCACTAAATTTCGCCGAATTCCAGACGCCTGCGTTGAAACTCTCAAGGATCGAAATTTTCGCGATTTTTTATTTTTAATTCGTGGAATTTGCGTGAATCAAGGTGCGAACATTAACTGTTTTACAGTAATCATAATATTATAGTGATATTGGAAGCCTACTAATACCTTTACGCTATACCGTCTTCTGAAACGTGAAAACTGCAAGATAATTTTTGACCCCTCCCCCCCTTCCCCCTTAAAAAAAATCATCTGGCGCAGGCATTTCGTAAAATACAAATTATACAACGAAGATACGATAGCACTAATAGGCAGTTCCTATACCCCGAATTATTTGTCGAGCGCGCTATGGCGCCCCCAACCAACAACGGTGGTATGTTGCTGACTCTCTCCCTCTCTCTCTCTTCCATGGCCTTGTAAGTTTCTACTACGCGACCAACACGAACACGAGCAAGCAAGATCCGTGCAGGCACTTCAGGGTTCCTACATACAGAGCTACTGTCGAGACCGGTTTTAACGAAGTCAACGGGAATCGGAAATCACCTTCGCTATATCCGCTATTTCGTTATAACTGACTTCGGTTATAACGAAGTGCAAAATGGAATGGGAAGTCACTTTGCTATATCCGCTATTTTCGTTATAACCGACTTCGGTTATAACGAAGTGGAAAACTGAATGGGAAATCGTCATCGCTTCGCTGTAGCCGCTATTTCGTTATGACCGACATCGTTATAACCGGTCTGGAGAGTATTGCTTTAATAGAGTGTTTTAGTATAGATCGTTCCGACGACTCCGATAACGGTACACTACCGCATACGCCGCCACCGCCTTTGCGCATGCATCTTATCGTTATTGAGGGTATCGGGTCAATCTACTAAAACTCTACTAACGCACCGTCAAAAGCCGCAGTCACAGCGCTCACAAACCATACAACAGACACGGTCTGCAGACATGATGACAAAATTATCTGCGGACACGCGTCAAGCATTTTCGAAGCATGTTTTCCTCATACGTGTGTATGTTTCTAACATGTCGGCAGACAGTTTTGTTTTATGACCGGTGTGACAGGACCGACACAGAAGAAACGAACACGCCTCAGACGGTGTCTGCAGAGTGTAGATGTCTGCAGATGCATCAGCACTGTGACCGCGTGGCTTCAGAGTTCGACGGTACGTGCGCTGTCTGTCGGTCGCCGACCTTCGAGAAAGGCTGCTGACGAATGGTGCCCAAAAGCGTAGTCCATTCACAGTGGCCAGACTATAGCTTGCAAAACGCGTCAGATATAGCGTCCGTCCTCGATAGGTCGAACCAGGGGCCTTCTGACTGCTCTTCTTATTATACGTAAATAAT
>JAZHYW010018412.1:0-48006 GCA_037355805.1 Ixodes ricinus
AAGACAGATGGGATGGCAATCGATATGAGCACAGGCCGCCGGAGCGGACAAAGTACGCGACCCTAAAAAGCTTTGCCTTTAATAGACTGACGAAAAAAATATATAAATGTTTCCTAGGAGGTTTACACGCTGGGTCATAAGCAGTCGCGGCGGCGCCAAAAGCGACGGGTCCCTTGCGCAACGTCTACTCACCCCTTCGGCCGGAGATGCGCGGGCAGCCGGCGACTCGTTGCTTGCAGCGCTGTCCTCCGCACCCGCCCTCGCACGAAGCGGCTTCCATGCCAGCGTCGTGGGGTCTGCGGGGAGGGCGGCCGCCGGGCACAGCCTCCCCGGTCCGTGCTCGGCAGACAGTCCTCCTCCGTGCGGCTCCAGGTCACTCCAGCGAATCCAGCGTCCTGCCGATTCCCGAAGGCCGAGGGTAGGCGAGAGTCGCCGGCGGCCGGGACGGAGCTCGGAGACTGCAAGGTCGCACGTAGATGCGGTCGAAGGCGACCTCGCGGTCGGCCGTGGTCGGGGAGGACTGCGTGGCGGGGGAAGAGGACAGAGAGATTTGCGCCGCAGGGGACGCTCTCTGGAGGAGCTGAGAGAGCCGCACTGGACTCAAGGGACTTGGAGGAGCGGCGGCGGGGCGGCGGAGACGGACTCTTGGCGGCGTCACGGACCGGCGCACTCCTCTCGCGACAGCTGGTGTCCTAGAAAAGAGGCCAGGTAAGTTTTAAATGCGTGAGCGTTTGCGGTGCAGCCTCCGGAGATTTTGTGACCGTCGCAAGGTGTCATTGGAGGCATGTAGCCTCAATGACACCTTGCGGCGTCGTCGTGAGCACTGACATCATGGAGGCTGTGCGACACTGTAGAAAGCTTTGTATGCTCGCAAAACCCTACGCAATGTGCCCTTGGAGGTAAAATAGATAAATGGGCTCGTTGTTGTCCACTGACTGGATAGACGCCGAATAAACAGGACGAAGAAGGGACAGAGACGAAGCGCCGTCACTAGTGCGCCGTCACTACACTTAACAGATAAATAGTTTTTCTTTTTGAAGTTCCAACACCCAGATAAGACGGTATTAGTAGTCAATGTTTGTTTCAATAAACCTTCAGTTGTGAGTGCGCTTCGTCTCTGTCCCCTTCTTCGTCCTTGTTTATTCGGCGCTTTCCATTTCAGTGCCCTTGAGGGGCAACGTGTTCGCAGAAAAGAGCCTCATAATGAAGCCCTCTAAATGCTATGCATTTAGAATGCATTTGCGAAATGAAAGAGACAGCCAAGTTTTTCACTCCGTGACCTACATGTGGTCTACGATAGATAGGGAAAAACATTAACAGATACTGGAATGGTTGCGTCCCGGGTAGTCTCTCACTCAACATACCTAATAAAAAATAATAAACTTGTGGCCCCAATATATTTTTTTCTTCTTCTCGCAAGGTTTGTTGTTATTTTTAGTTTGGTTTGCACCATTCGCTCAGACGGAAAGTCCCTATTGGCAAATGCTGAAAAAGTGATGCCAGCGGAATGCGCTGGTTCACTGTTGGGCAGTAAAACTTATTCCCAATTGTCTACAAGAAAGCAAACTTTCCCTGGTTTAAAAGTAAATATATAATCAATCCGACTTAGCCTCAATACTCCGATAAAAGGAGTTTAGGTGCTGATTCAAATGGTTTTGAAGACTAATAAACATCACAGATTTCTTGTGGGCAAGGAAGAAAGCACCAACTCCTCCCGCATTTCGGAGGAAGAATGCGAAAGTATACACGCAGAACTGCGAATCTAAAACTTTAGCTTCCACAAAAACGGTTCTGTCGTAAGAGACGCCTCCGCCTCGAGAGCGCAAATACTGCTCGCAGACAAAGCTATCGCATAACACACTAAATTGAACACGGGTGAATGGGAGCTTTTTACGGCATAAAGGACGAATGACAACTTTACGCTATTTTTAATTAATACAATTTCGAACTGCACAGAAGCTCAGGGAGCAAATGCGTAGCACTTAAAGGCCAGCAATAGCACTTTCGTATTCAACTCCAAGGCAGTCTCCTGGGTTCAGAACAATGACTACCGTATTTACTCGCATAATGAACGCACTTTTTTTCCGAAAAATCGAGGCAAAGTTGGGGGGTGCGTTCATTACGCGAGGTAAAATTTTTGCGTCCGTATTTACTCGCATAATGAATGGACCTTTTATCCCGCAAAAATCGACGTAACTTCTTATCTCTTTGCGCGCGGCGCGGAGACTCCAAAGCCAAACTGCGATGCGCAAAAAAAAAAATGCCCCTCTTTATGTTTTTTTCTTGCTTCTGTGTTTGTTTGTTTTTTCTTTCCCCGCCTTTCGCAAGTTTTGTTTGCCCACGCTGCCCATGCTTTCGCGACCTCGCTGCACCAGGGTAGAAAAGTGCGTTCATTTCGAGGGCTCCTCGCTTCTCTTTCCAAAGTGCGAGGAGGAGGCGAGGCAGGATGCCTTCATCAAATACTTAAGTATTGCCTTCATTATGTGCGCTCTGCTTGGGCGAGGGTTTCTCTCCTTTTCTTTCTTATC
The DNA here is from genome assembly GCA_037355805.1 of Ixodes ricinus. Taxonomy (NCBI): domain Eukaryota; kingdom Metazoa; phylum Arthropoda; class Arachnida; order Ixodida; family Ixodidae; genus Ixodes; species Ixodes ricinus. The sequence goes on from JAZHYW010018412.1 coordinate 2,529, forward strand.
TCCTTGCGCGCGGCGCGCGACCCGGAACCAAACTGCGTCGCGCGAAAAAGAAAAGAGCTCCTCTTTATGCTTTTTTCTTTTCTCTTAATTCTGTGGATTTTTTTTTTTGCCGTCTTTCGTAAGCTGTTTCGCTTTCCTTAGGCGAGGGCTTCACCGCTTCTCTTTCCTATCTTGCGCGACGCGCGCGGCTCGCGACCAACCTGCGTTGTGCAAAAGCAAAAAACAAAAAAAAGGCTCCTTTGTTTTGTTTCTCTTGGTTCCGTGGATTTTTTTTTTTGCCGCCTTTCGCAAGCTGTTTGGTTTCGCTTTGCTTAGCAAGGGCTTCTCCGCTTCTCTTTCTTAACTCCTCGCGCGCGGCGCGCAACCCAAAATCCAAACTGCGCTGTGCAAAAAAAAAAAAAATCTCTTTCTTATGCTTTTTTTTTGCTTCCGTTGGATCTTTTTTTTTTTTTTAACGCCTTTCACAAGGCGTTTTGTTCGCTCACGCTGCACATACATTCGCGACCTCGCTGCACCAGGATAGAAAAGTGCGTTCATTTCGGGCGCGTGGAGGGAGGGGGTCAAAATTTTGACGTCCGAGTTGGGGGTGCGTTTATTACGCGAGGGAAAAAAAAAGTCGAAATTTTGAGAGCCGACTTGGGGGGTGCGTTCATTACGCGAGTGCGTTCGTACGTGCGAGTGACTCGGTACATGCAAAACCAAGTCAATTAATTCTAAACACTCATGGCTGTGCATATGTCAGAATTTCATACCATAGCTCCCTTTTCTTCACGCTTCGACTGCATTGTCACGGCAGTTTTCATCCACTGTTAGGGAGCATTACCAAGAAACATTACATATGTTGGACCTAGTCAATCCGTTCCCGACACCTACTTCATCAGACTGTCTGGAAAAATACCATCCACAAATACTGGTTGCTCGAAGCAAACGGAAAATACCCTTCAGCATGCCCTTGAAACATGCCCTACATCATAACAAGATGCACACATGCGCGACAAGATCAGCGCATACGCGATGTAGTGGATTTCGTCTCATCTTACATCGAAAGGTTATTCGCAGACATCGAATTTCACCACTTACATTGGCGCCCAAAAAAGTTTTCCCACCGCACTCGTTGTTTTCGACGGCGGCTTTACGGTTTTAGGGGAAAACCGTAAAGTCTGGCGAATGCTCGTTTGCACTGACACCATCGTGCACTATGTACGTCCAACTCAAGACTCTACCACTACGGAACGTCGACTCTCGCGGTTGCCCGACAAAAAAAAAGAAAGACGACCCACCTCGCTGATGACGAGATCCCCGGTGCCAGAAACCACCGACTGCTCTCTTGGGAGAGACTACGCCCAGAGGTGACGACGACGCAGCACGTTCCGAGCCTCTCTTGACGTAGAACACTTCGTGACGTGGGCGGGGGCACTCCAGTCAAGGAAACTCAACGGTGAGGGCAAAACTGGAGCCGCCGATTAAGCGACGCTTTGGAACAAAGCACGCTTCGGTCATCCTGATGCTGAAAATTATTGCTTTTACTTATACGAAGTCACGTTGTTGGAACGGCAATGGTAGCCAACTGCACCAGCTTTGTGCTACAACGTCAAAACGCCGCATGCTCGCTAAAAAAAGGTATGTGTGTGCGCTGTTACCGTAACCGTAGCTAACTGGGCGGCTCTAGGCAAGACTAGTCAGCTCATGAGATCTGCTCACAGTCCTTCTATGTTCCTGGCTCACCCTGGGCGCCGAGGGTGGCGGAATTGATCGGGTAGGGCAACGAGCCTGCTCGGATAACTAGGAAGACGTCCATGGCCTCCTCGAAATCCTGCCAGCTTTTCCGGCATTGTGAGAGACAGTGCGAATGGCCGGCACCGACGCCAGCGCTGGCAGAGATGCGTACGAGGATGTCGACGCGAAGGCGAAGATTAGCGTGAGGGGGACTGGACCGTACCGCTCTACCATGGAAACCTGTTACTGCTAATACTACGGAAGTGATGCTTGTACCAATATGCGGGCAACAGATGCTCAGCGCCATTATTAATTAGTCTTACAAATGAATTGACCGGCCTGACCTTAAGACAATGTAGACCCTCGCAAGTATCCTGCTGTCTCCAGCCACACCTACAACGACCAGTGATGCGCGATAGCAAGAAAAGGCTCCAGAGTAAATATAGGTGGATTTTCCAGACAAGATTCACCAAAGTATCATGGTTATACCAAAGCAGCAATAGTACTAAAGATTACGAAAAGAGCAAACATAAAAAAATGTCCCGACCTTTAGGCAACCCAGTTAACCACTACAACCTAATTGCACGTGTATATACAGAGTAAATACTTCCCCTCAATGACAACAGGGAGCTAATGTTGTGCCCTCCGGCCGATTTTTTGGTTTGTCATTATGTCTGAAGATTGAGCAAACACATTTTCGTTTTTTCTGCCAAATAAATGTAGTATCGTAAAATCCCTTAAAGGGTAACTGCAAAGAAAAAAAGTGTATTTTTAAACAGCCTAATTAGGACAAGCATGTCACAAAACAATTTTTCCGCCAAAAACAAAATTTTTTACAGCAATATTTATTGCGCAGGACTGATTTTAGTTTGCGGCTATTTCACCCGTTTTGAATCGCGCGCCACAAAGTTGCTATTAAACGTCACAGAGTATCTGCTACACGTCACGGAGTGACGTATACCAGCCACTCCGCGGGCGTCGAAAGAGCGGGAGTTTCAAATGCGGAGAGGTTGGGACTCCGACTAAATTACGTCCTGTGGCGTAAATATTGCTAGAAAAAAATTGTTTTTTCGCGGAAGATTTGTTTTGTGACATGCTTGTCCCATACAGGCTGTTTAAAAAAAAACTTTTTTCTTTGCAGTTACCCTTTAAGGGCACCCACCCAAAATGAAGAGATAAATGGTAAAAAAAACATGAGGCGGGCTATCTTTGAGGATGAGGCAGCAAATCTTTATCAAAAATTAATGATAAACACACAAGTACCAGACACTGGAACTGATACCGCAGATCGCTGGCACGGCCGGCAAATTCTGTTACACAGTGCGATAAACACGCGGGAATTTGCTACAAACACCAGTGTCACGGGAAAGCATACAGCAGACTGCAGATGCAGCAGACTCGCGTTTCCCAATGCAACAAACGCGGAAACCGGCTTTAAACTTGCATGCCGTCAAGAACCCGATGTTGCACGTGCAAATCGCAGAAAAAAGCAAGGGACCCCGCTGCTAGCTCGCTTGTCACATGTACGGGTACCGCCAATAGTGGGGTTGACGCAATTACGTAATGTTTGACAAGAATTCGAAATTTTTAAGTTACGGATATTTACCCAGAAAAACGGGGTGGGCGACCTTTCAGGGCAGGGCGCATTCACGGGATTTTATGGCATATCTCATCATCGGTACGTATCCAAGCCAAGATCATCCATTGTCCCAATCGAAACTGAGCAGAGTGGCCACCCGGTCGGCCAAGACAGGAGCGGAGAATCCGGGTGCAACAGGGTGTTGGAACGCTCCCACTGCGGAGCAGCCAAAAAGGATATCGTAGCCAAACCTCAGGCAGTCCATGTGGTTGAGCTTCACGTAAGATTGCTCCGGTACTCCGGATCCCATTGAGGTAAGTCTACAGGGGGGGGAGGGGGCAGACAAATAATCCAAATGAGTGCTGGATGACGCACATTGAAGCGTAGGAGGCAGGTATCGTAACATTTAATGGAATACAGTATAACCTCATTACAACAGATCTGGTTACAGCAGACATCCAGTTACAACATGTCAATTTGCGAAGTTTGATTGGTCTTCCTATCTATGCCACTGAGCCAACCTTGCTTATTACAGATTCGGTTATAACATACCGTATTTATTCGCATAACGAACATACTCGCAAAATGAACGCACCCCCCCCCCCCAACGGGCACCAATATTTTTGACTTTTTCTTTTTCCCTTGTGTAACAAACGTGCTTCCCATTTCGGCTTTGCAAATCTCAAACTGCGTCCAACTCAGCTGGCTACCAGGCCACCAGCAGCCAATGTTCTTTTGTCACCGACGGCCATGCCAAGTCAAGCCAAACTCGAGCACCAGTGATGCTTCACACAGGTAATTTTGATTTTCTCAGGGAAGTTTTGGTCTCAATTTTGGTGAAAAGGGAAAGCGGAATTTTAATGAGACTGCAGAAATCTTTAAAGGCTAACGAGGGAATTAAAAAAAAATTAAGAGTGAACTAAATATTTAAAAAAAAAAATCTTGTGGTCCAAAAGTTTCAAGAAAAAGTGAAAAAGTCAGCGGTGTAGGAAGGAGAGGAGCCGGAACAACTCCTAGGCGCAGCAAAATGGCACCGTCTGACGGTTGTATCATGTTAGTCAATAAAAATATAAACTGACCAGTAACACTTTCTTCCCTTCGAACATGCGATTTCATGCAGCTTTTATAGTAAAATGTAAGCAAAGTTGCCTGCATGACCCCAAAAATCACTTGCTGCAAAAATTAAGGTAAAATAATGTAGAGAAATATGCAGGAATATTTCAAAATTTTGCAGGAAAAGGTATCTCAAATAGACAATTTTCTGTACACAAGAAAGGGAATCTTTGCACGTGATATGGAACATCACTGGGGGCCAAGCATAGTAATACACGCTCTCGTAATGGCTGCAAGTGAGTAGTCGCGGAAGGGGGTAAAGAAGTGAAACCGAGGGCGCATAAACCCTACTTGAAGCTGAGGTTCGAAAAATTCCCCAGCCCCGGACATGCATCGCCCATCGGATGAACTGATGTGAACAAACACGCTGTCGTCTGTGGTCAAGCTTTTGGACAGTGAAAACGCTGAAGTGTTAGGCCTAAGAACGGTTGCGTTGCTCTCCGTGCTAACTGAGCTTCAGTAGGCGCTTTTCCTTCGGCAAAGGCACGCTGAAAGCACCCTAAAAAAGGTTTGCGGTTTATAGAGCATGGTTACAGTGGCACGGTCATGACCAGCCGTGGGTGCGCCTCCATCAGCGGAGATGTGCCACAGTACCCTGCTGTGTCGTATTGGCACCTAAAATGACATTTGTCCAAAGTGTGTAAATGCAAAAATTTTACCCAGCGTGATGAACGAACCCTTCAAATATGTGTCAATTTTTCGGGAAAGAAAGTGTTCATAGGGCGAGTAAATACGGTACATTCGGATATAATGGACTACATAAGGAAGTCTAAGTAGTTCACCATTCTATTATAGAGGACTCTTTGACGGCCAGGCAGTCGTTATTTCTGACAGTATGTGGCTTTGGTTCGGTAGCGGCGTCCATTTTGTAAAGCTGCTCTCGTCGTGCCCGGTGCCTTGCAAGCCCCACCCAAAACGTGCAGCGCATGACGACCATCGGTACAGCTCAATAAAAAATCACCACCTTTCGAACTTCAGAAGTTTCTATAAACCGATGCTTTTCTAACATCCATTCACATTCTATCAGTGTCACTGGTTAGAACAGATTCCAGTCATAATCCACCCTAAAGTCTGTAGTAAGTGTACTCTGTCCATTCTAGATACTGCTTCTACAACACACCAAAATCTTTATCAATATTACGGTCCGTTATAACGAGTTTCTACTTTCTACCTTGGGTTTGGTGTTTTGGTTTAAATTAATAAAAACTGATATAGGTACATTTGCCAAATTTATTTTTCATACTCCATTTTTTATTGACAAAGTACAGTATTTTAAAGTGGTGCGGTAGAGCCGAGGCTTTTATTTTGCAAGGGAGGGGCGGGTCGCGGGATGTTGTGACGCACTTCCTTATCGGAGTTGTCGGCCACCTTAAGGCGCATTCCCACTGGCGATGTAAGCAGTCGTGCGATGCGACTAGATCGCATCGCAAAAAGATTAGACGGTCACACCGGCGTGTGCGATGAGCGAGTCCAACGCCTTCGTTGGCAAGTCGTTTTCGAAAACTCTCGCTCCAAACGCCGTTGATTGGCCCAGCCGCTCCGTGACTAGATCGCATCGCGAAAAATCGAGTCGAGTAGCGATTGCTCAAATCGCGTCGCTTTTTGCCCGCGATGGTCGCTTTTGCGATGAAAGTTATCGCGCGACTAGATCGCATCGAAAGTGGGAACGTGCCTTTAGAGATCGCCTTTCGTTACAGTGGGGGAGGGCTCGATAATAAACACTCTATTGGGGGCAAACGCTTGGTTCTCTTCTGTGATAGGGCTTCACGTGCCAAGTTTGGAAAAAGGCGAGCAAAAGGAAGACGATGTAACCTTGGATCAAACAAAAACACTGCACACAATAAAAAAACTAGTTTAACACTTGAAATAAAAACACTTGCTTATAAAACTCTAGTTTGACCCATTATTGAGTATGCCAAAATCATACGAGACCCCTATACCCTAAACTTGAAAAAAGAAAAACAGCAATGAGCGTCGCGTTCCGTTTTTAATAAATATTGCCGCATTGCATCCTGCTCAACTAGGGAAACTTGCCAACCTTCCCTCACTTGAAAAAAGAACTACCAACTTGTTAAGTCAAAAATTTATTTCCCAAACTATTCATAATCATGTAAAAATTAATAAACCCGACCACTTCGCAATCCGTATAAGCAAATCCTCAAACACGTTATGTTTGGAATAAACATGGCATGTTTATTCCAAACCCATCTGCTCGTAATGAATGTTTTAAATTCGGCTTCTTCCCTAGAGCAATCAGAGATTGGAATGTGCAGGCTGATGGATTCATGGATTCCGCACATCTAATGTAAATATTGTAAAATATTGTAGATAGAGTATTAAAGAGTTAAGTACCGCGTACCTACAACCCAGAAAGCTATGCCCTACACATCCTATAGAAATATGGGTGATTGTTTGGGATGCATGATACATATGTATGGTTGTTTGAGATGTGCGCTACATGTTGCAACTTGACAGTGACATTTCCTTTTTGTGTATATGAAAGCAAATATATGTTACGGTACTTCTTTTTTTTAATATCTTTTTACCATTCTTTTTATGCTTTTGACTATCCATGGCATGTTGTTGAAGTTTTTATCGGGCAAGTGTTTAGTTTGTTTAAGGGGGACTCAAGCGGTTTTGGGGAAGCTATTTTTGGTGCGATGGCGTTAAGGAAGTGTCAGTGAAATGAGTATCTTCAGTCTTAGAAGGCAGAACCGCCTATTAATCACGCAGGAATAAAATACGTGCGGACTCTTTTCTGTACTTGCGAGGACCAATGAAATTATCGTATGTTTGAAAATTTTGGCGGCCTTTCTTTCCCCGCTGCGTTGGAAACAACCGCAGCGGCAGACCAATCACAGGTCGAGGAAAACTGGTGTGCGCGCGTTGCATGCCGGTGCGTGGGCCGGCTTCTTCTCTGCGAACATGGCGTCGGTGGTGATCGTTGGCGTGGTCGGCGTGGTGGAAGCTCATCGTTCCGCGTAAAAGCGCTATCCTTGACTGTGAATTTTCATTGTGTGTCGCTATGATAACCCAGCACGTACTAGAAGGGAAGATCCACCAACTCGTGCGGCGATGTCGTGGCGGCACTCTCAAGACAGCAGAAACGCCCGTGCCGTCGTGTTCGTTTACTTCGACTACAGTGGTGCTTTCTAAGCATTTGTGTCTTCGAACATCGCCCGGATTTCTTATTTGGCGCATTTCATGCGTGTGCTCAAGTTCAAGCTATTACTGGCGCGTACCGTATAAAGGATGCGAATTTTCACGCGTTTTCATTACCGGAGAAAAGTGATTAGTGTTAGCAATCCTGAACGCTCGCAACGTCTATCTGATCACGAAATCATATTTCTACGTTGCTATATCGCTGCTAAGATTACATTGTCTTTTATAATCGTAGAAAAGGCGTGTGGCGATATTTGTACTATGGTAATGTCGTGTATTAGAGTCGTGATCGTCCAAGACGGCGGACTGCATCTTTTTATTTTCTTTTTTTCATCCACTGTAGCCTGCAAGCCTATCAAGAAAAAAATAATAAAGCTTTTGGCTATAGAAAACTGTCTGTCTATTGGCCCCGAGCGGGACCGATTGGGGCGCTGCGATCGCTCGACCGTGACGTAGGATAGAGGATCACGTGATAAGGCCAGCTATTCCGCCTTGTTTTGGTCGGGGCCTTCGGAAGCCCTTCAATCGGTACTTTCGCATTTTTTCTGTGTTTGAAGCTTGATCAGTACAGGTGTGGATCGGCTTCGGCAGCTGTCGAGCTCAGGGAGCAATGGTAAAGTACTGTTCGGGGCCGCAATGCCGCAGCTACGCGACCGACCCAAATATCAACTACCACGTCTACCCCAAGGAGAAGCATTCCAATATCATTCATAAAATGTGAACAGTCTCACCCTGCGTGGCAGTACCTTTCTCATACAGCTTCAATAATATTTGAACAATGGGGTTAAAAATGTATGTACAAGTTGGCGTCACGCAATGCAAGTAGAGCTGAGTGCTAATAGACTTGAAACAGTAATTTACAGAGGGTAACAAGCCATAAAATTTCACTGACCATTTTAATGCAAACATCACTCACAGCTTAGTGGTATTTAAGCAACTAGCAGCTGCATAAATGTGAGAGTGTTACGTGGCTTTATTTATTTTACTTTAAAGATTGCTGATGCAAGTAGCTGCACTCGTATTAGCAAGTAATATTTTTATTTTTGTAACCTATCTGCCTATCTTGTAGGAGCCCATATAAAACAATTCTACAACTCTGATAAACCTAGCTAAAGGAATATTTGCATAATCTTTCTTTACAAAAAGAAAAACAGCGATGCTGTACACGAACTGTCATTGGCCTTTGAATAGTCTGATATTAGTTTATGAAATTAAATGTTATCAACAAGCTTTAATATTCGTCGCTCGAAAATTCCGACATCGCAGAAAAAGTTACAAAACCTGTCTTCAAAAACGTAAAAGAAAATGAATTCCATTGTGTTGATTTTGCGACTCGCGACTTAGGAAGCGAGCATGTTACCACTGAGCTACGAGAATTAGTTTTCTTTATTCCTGAGCTACGATAACAACGGGAGATGACCGATTATATTTGGAAAAAGACGCTTCACTTCACCGTTCATCGCAAATCGCAATCTCTAAAGGCCGGTTGAGACACTTGCGTCCATGAGTGCGTTTAACTGCGTTGTGTTGAGAACCGAAAGCGAGATACCGGCACATCTGTGCTTCGTATGAAACGTGGAATCCAATTCAAGGAATCATGTTTGCACGCGGTATAAGCAGCAGGGATGTCCTGGTCTCTCGCAGCCGAAACGCAATCAAACGCAATCAAACGCAACTGTCTGAGTGCTCCAGTTGTTTCGCTCCCGGCTCTGGCCGCGAGCTCGATCGATTTCACAGCACGCTGGCCGGTGGGTACATACAACCTAACCAAGTAATGATACACGGCATGTTCCTTCACCCATGCTTTGCAGGAGCTCGATGTGTCACCGACGTTTCTTCCATCCAGCTCGTGCGGGTACGAAGTGAGTGCCGACGTTTGGAGTACGAATCCAATGAACGTGTAGCAATCCTGATCCAGCTTCTTGATTCTACAGAACACGTGTCCCGCTTAGAACACTTTCCGCCCTCAAGCAACAGGCGGGACATTTAGTGGGCCTTGTCCACGAACGCATTGATGCTGCTTACAGACAGCACAACTGAAAAGGGGTACACAGTTGTAACGGAGTGCCCGGTCGAATAGAAGTTAAAAAAATTCGCCTACCTTCAACGGTAGGCCGCACTTCGTAAGCATTCATTGCGATACGCGAGACAGCCGCCGAAAACGACAAGTTGACCCGTACCCTCCGCCGCGCCAGTATACACGCCGCCGCGCTTCCGTGCAGCGACCGTTTCCCTGCTCGCCTGCAATCGGCTAACCGGCTCCCCGGAAGCATTCGTACGGTAGCCGGTTTAGGAACTCGACTGGGTCGAGTAGGGAAACGAAACATTGGGTTAAAAGAAGCCTTAAACAACCGTAGTATTAAAAAAGTGAAGACCGAGACACTCCATTCTTGACGCAGAGTGCAGGAAACGGTCACGTGATCCCTCATCCTACGTCACGACGATAAGCCCGTCAGGTGGCGCCACGCCATGTTCTCGGGGCTAATATTCTGTTACGGCATTGAGTAGCAGTGCATCCCATTTTAGAGGGGCCGCTGAAACAGATGACGACCCGTTGCGCTTGTTGTAGTGGTTGCAGTTGTGTGTACGCGCGGCGCTGAGCGGTCGTTCCGGTCGTTCCGGTCGCTCCGGTTGCAACGGACGCAGTCATAAATACGCGCTCGTTGCACATGCTCTGAACCAGCCTTCCCTCCGTCCTCCCGGGCGAAAGTCAACGTGGCGACATCGCTTGACATCACGTACCAGAGGTAACGCTGCGATGTCAAACGTTGGTTTAGTTAGGACTTGCCCAAACCGCAAATCGAAGACGCCTGAAAATGTCTGCGTTTCGTCGTCCTCGGAACTTGAACATGACTCCCGAGCGCTGCTATCGTCCACATCGCACGTCGGAGTGGCGTCATAGGAAATCATCCCCAGATCGGCTGTCCGCCGAAGAATTTCAACCTCTAACGGCGTCAGGTCCTCGAGCGTAGAGAACTCCGCCATGATCGAAGCTCGAATGACAAAGAGTTTCGACCGATGCGGCTACCTCGGGATCACTGCGCCGACGGAACGTCGTCCAACGCTATTGGCCCGAGATCCCTTTGATAAGCGTGCGAGGACCAATGAGAGTGGTTTCGGTTTCGGGTGGATCCGAGGTTTGGCGGCCTTCAATTACACTTTTATTAAAGAAATAATCACCGTATGACTATACTTTTGGTTTTAGGGATACTTAGGGCGTCTAAATTCAGCTGTCATCATCAAAACACGAACTCAAAAACCACTTGAGTGTCCCTTTAATGTTTCTGTTAAAGCGTTTGCCTTGTTTATTACGTTGTGATTTCTACCCCGTAATAGCCCTCGCAGGCTGACAGTATAATATATGAAGAAAATCAAAATATGAATAAAAAGCTAAAACAAAAAAAAATCTTTTAGATAAAAATTTTACAATAATATACCAAACTCAAAAAAAAAAATGTTGAAAGCTTTAATATGCATTGATGTTTCATATTTATTGTGGCTTCAGAGACGACTAGCCATGCATTAAAATTCAAATTTGGGGTCTTACGTGCCAAAGCATCGAAGGGCATCAGCACGCCCCAGCAGAGGACGACGATTAATTTTGACCACCTGGGGATCTTTTGAGGTGCAACCGAAAGCTCAATTACACAGCGCCTTCTCTGCAATATGCCTCCGTCATATTGCGGGCACTTTGGCCGGGATTCGAACCTGACACCTGGGGATCCATAGGCCGGCGTTTTAGCTTCGGCTCCAGAGCCGAGGTGGCAGACCAGCCACGCATGAAGTCAAGTATAGAGTCAGCTAACTGTATGCTATCCTCTATTTATATTCATTATCTGTGGTGAACTGCCTACAGATAATAGCTGCGTATCTGTTAAAGGGGCGATGCAACAATTTTTGTACTTTGCGCAAATACCGCTTAGAACGGATCCCTGACGTTGATGACCTATGAAACACGCGTTCGTTTTTCACCCCACGCAATAGAAGTCCCAGAAACAAATTAAAGAAAACGAGCAGCGTTCACCCCCTCAACTCGCAGCCAGAACAAGCGGCCACGTGACCTGGAATGGATTATATGCCGCCAATGTTGATCATAGCCACGCGCTGGGGTTGGCAAAGCACAGGACACGTGCTGAGTTCCAGACATTGTTATGGCTCGGCTATTGTCGTCGTTGAAGCGATTGGACACGGGCCACTAGCGGAATGCTTCTCGAGCTAGTAATTATCACGAGCCCAAATCGAGCGCCCACGCAATGCTCGGGTCCAATCTATGAACCGCATTCAAATATCGTCACTTGGGTGTACTGCGATCCCCACGCTACGTCATCAAATTTTGCAAAAGAGAGATTGAATGAAAATGATCGCTTTTGTCCTTGAAATTACACCGCAACAAAGGAGTTTCTTGGCCAGTGGCGTTGCGTGCGAGTATCCTTGAGTCCCACCAGTGCCAGTAAGCTCGTGTAAAGTGAAAAACATTCCAACTGAATATCGTTGCACAGCTCCTTTAAACATGGCAACCACCGATTTATAGATCTATTCAGGACATTCTCTCAGAAAACGTAGCTGCAATTTTAGTGCCTTATAAATGAATTAGTCATAGCAGAGCTTGACTCCCCTCAAACGTGAACCAGGCAGTTTGGAAAGAGATGAGAGTAAAAGTTGGGCAGTGAGAACAATCTTTTTGTAGAAAGATGACTGATGCACTTCCTTTACAACTTATGCCATTTATCTCCATGCCATTCACCAACTCTAAGAGATGCTGTCTAGACATAACTGGGACCGCCTTTTTGTATAATCGTCGTTTACAACCACCGACATAAAATTTAGCTCAAAAAAAGATTGTTGTGTAAAAACGCAAGCAGCAGCGTTTCGAAGCAAGCGAGGAGCACATCAGGAAGGCATGATAAATGCTACTCTCCTTTGATCAAGTGCTAGAGCATTCTAGTTTGCGCACGCTCAAAGAGGCAGCCTAGCCTTGCAATCACTGCTGCCTTAACTTACCTATATCAACTGTCTTATTACATGCCAGATATCAGCGATACAATATCAAATGCTAAGTGGTCTATTGAAGTTTTCAGCACCTACCTTAATAATATAATGATAATATTTCTACTCAATATAAAGGAAGGACTGACAAAAAAAAAACTGCGGCACAAGTGGCTTTACTAGTTCTTACTGACCCTTACAATGATCAGCTGCTAGAGCGCAGGAAATACACAAAACACTACTACATATAAAAGAACAACCAAAAGGAATGACTGACACTCACTTTTCTAAACAAAGTGAAACAAAGTGAAAATGATCTACTGTGCAACATTTGGGCAAAACAAAAGAATACAACAGTATACCAAGCACAAAAACATTTTTTTAGCAATCCATCAAAATAGGACTTAGACATGGCTACCATTATTTCACGGCAGTTACATTAATCCCTGTGCATTCTTTACACCAGGTCGCAGCTCAAAGTGGCGTCGTGGTCCACAATACTGCAGCTCAGATTAACACTTCCTTCAACAATGACTTTCTGCGCTCAACTCACCCCAGTTACGCTGTTGAGGGTCCTTCACGTGGAACTGTTTGTCGCATGGGGTTGAAAGAAGATCACCGCGTGCCTTTTGTCCACGCTGGCAGACTGCGTGAAATAAAGGGCAGGCCAATCGGAACTCGGTAGGGGCAAGGTCTGCCTTCCCCACCTCCCCAAACTTGCAAACAGACAAGCTTCGAGGAACAAGGCAAACATTCCAGCACAGGGAGATAAAGCAATGCATGTGGTTAGCTCTGAGTCTGAAACACGGCTGCAGATGAGCTGTTGTGCCTTTAAGACAAAACGAATTAAAAAAAAAGTTAAAAGAGACGGAGGGGAAAGGAGGGAGAGGGGGAGAAAGTAATGCAGAGAAAACAAAAAAGACACAAATTTTTTTTATCACCATCTCACTTACTTGTTATTTATTCGATTCAAATTGATTGCACACCTTTCCACCACCAGTGTCGAATTGAGGATGTTGGAAACAAGACACCTATGTTTGTAATTAAAAGAAAATGCGAGTGAAAAACAGCCACATTTTATAAAAAGTTGTGATTCGGGGGTTTTATTGCGTTTTATTATATATAAGTCTTCATATTTCATTATAAAAATAATAAGGGCCGGTATCTCATCACGAACTAGTCAAATACGCCTCTTTGAAGAAATCCCGGCATCCCAAAACAGCATGAATTTGAGCCATTTTTTGTGTGCAGCGGTTCTTTGAATTGTGTTGTGCCTACTCCACATTTACGTTGCGAAGTAAGCCTACAGTCGTCTCCTCTTCACCGCACTCTCTGCCTTCAATTCACCCCTTTCCAGACTCCCGGTTTGAAGGTTTCTTGGGTGGAGAGATCTGATGGCGTGGCACAAGCGTACGCAGATATCCTAGCTGCTAGGTACATCAGCGACGGTGACAAGGATTCAGCTCCAGAGACATGGCTTTTGTTTCCATGGAGCTCATCTTTCACCTCCCAAGTTAGCAGAAGAAGCTTGTCCCTGATGATAACGCAATTAATGCAAAGGTGCAAGCGAGCTGGACAATAATAACGATAATCCCTGGAGAAGAGGAACAAGGGGGACAAAGGACAAAAATAAATCTCCAAACACAACTAGTAGTTGACTGGTGTGCGACTGAAAAATTCCACCTGGTCCTTGTATCGAACTAGGGACCTCTCCGTTTTGGAGCGCTCTACCGACGGAGCTAACCAGGAGTTAGACGTCAGTAGAGCAAAGGGGGTTTTAACAGCTGCCACCAGTCTAACACCAACAAGGGTGACTGGCCTACATTTTAATGTTATGATGAGAATGCAATTAATGCAAAGGTGCAAGCGGGCTGGACAAGAACAATGCTCCACTAGAAATGGAGAGGTCCCTAATTCGATAACAGGACCATGCAAATTTTTTTTTTTCAGTCGCGCACGAGTCATTTAGTTTTGTTTGGAGATTTATGTTTGTCTTTTGTGCCTCTTGTTCCCCTTCTCCAGGGATTATCATTGTTTTTCTTGTCCAGCTCGCCTGCACCTTTGCATTAATCGCATTACCTCATGACCTTAAAATGCAGGTCGTCCACCCTTGTTGGTGTTAGACTGGTGGCAGCTGTTAAAACCTGTTTGCTCTACTGACGTCTAACTCCTGGCGAGCTCAGCTGGTAGAGCGTTCTACTGAAAATGCAGGAGGTCCTGGTTCAATACCAGGACCAGGCGTTTTATTTCAGTTGCGCACCAGTCCCTTAGCTGTGTTTGGAGGTTTGTTTGTCCTTTGTCCCCCTTGTTCCTCCTCTCCAGAGATTATTCGTTAAACTTGTCCCCTCTCCTTCCTACTCGGATTTATTTCATTCCAACCAAGATAATACTCCGGCACGGGGTGCCACTTCTGCGGAAAAAGGTTAATTTCTCACAAAAAGAAATTAACAAAATATTATTTTTCTTGAAACGAAAGACTGTCGTTACATATCTAGGGTGTTTGCCTCTTTATGCAATTTTGGGGCATCTCACAGCTTGGGTGCAAGAATTATTGGTTTTAATATTGTCCTATCATGACAAAATTTAGCATGCACATGCTTTAGAATATGTAGAATGCAACTATGAAGCTTTGATTAGAATCTACAATTCTTTTATATTTATGAAAAATTCTAAGACACTTTTGCTGGCCCTTTGAAAATGGCATTTTTCATGCAATTTAAAATAAAATAGGCCCCACAAACATTATTTCTGTTGTTCATTACACTCAGCGGTTTAAAAGAAGTGAATAAGCTTATTTTACCAAGTTTGTTCCCATGACTTACATGTGCACAAGAACAGTTTCTTTTTCTGCATGTACATAGTGTCCAGAACATAAAAAATACATGATATATATCAAAACTAACACCAGATTTGTAAAAGTAGATTGAGCACGATCTACATTTTATCTAAGAGTGCAACTGTAAGAATTTCATTTAATTATAAAAAAATAATAATAAAAACATTCCCTGGTGCATGTCTTCTTTAACTCTGAATATTGTGAATAGTTAGTGTCAGAAGCCCAAATTGGCAATTGTTATGCAATGTGGTTGCATTAAATGATTTCTCTGCTTCTTGCACTCCTAACACATGATCAAATCCATGCATTTCAAGAACAGGACTAATCAAAGCCCAAGACCTATTGCCAGTGTCTTCCCTGTTTAAAACTGTGAGTATCCCTCAAATTTTTGACCACACCATCAAATATCCGCTACAACAAAGCTTAAAATTATTGTGTAATGTGTAAATCTAAAAAAAAATAATATTTGCACGAAGATATAACATGACATGCAGGCAAAAAAAGCATTAAAAAAGACAATGAAAATTAACTAGGATACCTACACACTCAAAAAGGCAAAAGTGCTAGGTCTAAAGAATGTCAATGTTCATAAAAAAACTCAAGGCTTACAGCTCAAATATGAAAGGTTAATTTCAATGTGTCTGGTGTAGAGGGCATGACTAAAAGAAACTTTGTATTTGAACAGCTTTAGCTCACAAACAAAAGTATTTGAACAACTATCCCAAGAAAGAGGAAAAGCTTTCAAGAAGTTTTCTATTGTCCAGCAGAAATATATGCTACCCCTCAAATTTGCCTATGTATCCGAACAAGTCTGTGCAGCTTAATTATATATTAACTAATTTCTTTTGAGCAAAAATGTTACAGTCGAATGGCTTTCCAATGTTCTAATGGCCTCCGACAAAACCCGCTCCAGCTCACCCGCATGATAATGTGACGGGAGGAAATAAAGATGAAAATTGAGCCATCAAACCGGGACAAACTATAAAAAAGACGATACAAAAAAAAAAAAAGTCGTCCGTCCACAACGCCCACTTCCGCTTTCTCGTTTCGCGAGGACCACCACTTCCCACACAAGGTTTGTAGGGTCAAACAGAAAATGCTCAACCTTGTCAAAAAAAAAAAAAATTTTACAAAAAAGAATTTTGTTAGAAAGGTAAAAAAGCAACCTCTATCTCCATAGGATAGACTTCTTTTGCATGTGCACCTCAGGCTTTGTCAGTCCCAACGTTGGCGAGGTTAGAAAACTTCAGAGCCTTTCAAAATCCCGAACCAGGGTGGTTTCACAACACGCTTATAGCAAGGGGCAGGTTAAGACGAAAAAAAAGTGTTTATTAGAGAGATGAAGAGCTGAATGATGCTAGCTGTACAATGGTGTAGAAACTATTCCCAGCACACACTCGTTGCCTTCCATCGCGCTTTCTCTGTGTGAGCTCTAAAATGTTATTGAAGACAGGGTGTTTGCACTAGGGGCAAGATTGTACCGGCATCCTTAACTTGTCGCCGACTATAGACATACCAAGAGATTCGGTGCTGCAGTCTTCGATTGGAACAAAATCATAGCTTACAGTTTCTTGACACAAGCCCATGTGTGACTTCCAGACCTCTACCAACAAACATGGCAAAAAATAAAGTCCCCAAGTAAAAAAAGAAAGAGGCTCGAGGTACATTTAGGCACTTTTTATGAGTTGTGAACGTGAAGGCATGCACGTCATTCTTCTGCCCCCTTATTTCGTCTGCAGCGTATTTGCGTCGACGGCAAGTGCGCCCTCTCATTGTCGCTCTGACCTTGGACGTTTCGTGTTAGCGGTGCACTGGACGGACACGCAGCGCCATGGGGTGGCGGTAGTTGAAGCTGACGCGCAGCGGCCAATGGGAGCCTCGTCGACGCGTGCCAGCCAATGGGATTGAAGCCGAAATCCATCAGGTTTACACCACTCCTTTGGGACCGAAAAACTGGGTGCCGTTTGCCTAGGCTTTTGCGTGGTTTCATAGCCGGGAGCTGGCTTCACTTGGAGAGAGGATTTAAGGTGCCGTTTGGCGTGGCTTCAAAGCTGGTAATGTTGGTGCACTCCAAGGGACAGTTAATGCTTTCACATAAAAAAAAAGCAAGGAGTGAAGGTAATGCATTTACAAATGAAACAAACATATTCTGTGGAAGTTGAGATAAATTAACCAACCAAATCTTTATGGTAGCCATGGCGTGCCTTGTTTGTGCTACACAGCTAAAGCGATGGTTCTCAAAATCTAAGATCTGGAGGAACGCCTCTCTCTCTGTTTTTGAGTCTTGGTATTGAAGCAATAAAGCAGTACAGAAGTTTACGCGCCTCATACACAATAATGAACATACTTGGAAGTGTTTGGCACATAATTATGCAGATATTGGTAGCTGTGATCTTCTAAAACGGGACTTAAAACTGGAAGAACACTTTACATAAAGGCAGGGCAATGAAATTTGGGTAAGCTCGGGGAAACCAGAGCCTACCCTCGAGAGTCCAGGATTCCCAGGAATTTAGTTTGAGATACCATAAGCTAAGTACTGCCAAGGCATTGATACAGCTTACATAAAGCATAAGGCACAGACAAAGCACCGATCAATAAGTACCAATTTCATTAAATCGCTCTACCTACAAGCCTGTTCCACCATGCGAACAAACGACAAACACTTCTCGCCGAACAACCGAATATACCCCGTTAGCCATCCATCACTGGGTCGACCATCCCCAGATGGTGATAAAACAATTGGCCGTCTCTTCGACACTTCCCAAGGGCGCTTTAAGGGGGGACCCTACCCAAAAAAGTGAATTCTTGAACCACTTGTCCAATTTAAATGACGTTTAAAGGGCTTGTTTCTGTTGATGTTGAGAACACCTGTGCCAAATTTTGTTAACCTGGGTGAAGTACAAAATAAATTGCAAATGGTCAAAGATAAAGTGAGCGTGTCTGCGTAGGAAAACTATCGTTTTGAAATTACTCAGAAATTTGTTCTTTTCATGTGTTATATTGCTTTAGGACAGTTGAGAGCAGATAACTATGGAGCTATATTTCTATATTATACAATCTTTCATGACAAAGAAGACACAAAAACACAAATATTGTTTCTTAGATTTCCATCCTTTGTCCAAAATTTTAGTTCTTGAGCATGAAAACCGAGAAAAATAAAAATACAAGCTCATAGTTATGTTCCCCTTAAAATTTCACCTCAGAAAAACTGATAAAAATGAATCTAAGTAATGTAATAACAAAACGATAGTTTTCCTAAAGTGAAATCTATGCCAAAAAGTGGAATGGAGAAAAATGTGTTAAAAGTGCTCCAACCTCTACCTTTTTCTATAGCATCAGTGGAGCAAAAATAATTTATAAAAAATTAACTATGCAGTGTAAACTAATGAAACTTTCTGGGAATACTCTCTAGATATTGGTGGATGTAAATATGACATATTTCAAAATCAACTTTTTTTTGCAGAAATTGTTTTTTCTGGGTCGTGTCCCCCTTAATGCACAGCATTTAGAACGCCTTTGCTCATGTCCCACACAAAACCAGTCTGTTGCACATGTCACACACCGCACTAGTAAAAGGATTGTCCATGAACCGGTGCATCAACCGGCAGTCGGCCGCCGTGGAATAGCAACTGACTTCCTGTTGACGCTGGGCTTGGCGCCGTCGTTTTGCGGCCGTGCGCCTCGCTCTTCCCTTTTCAACCTGCCGTTGTTACGTCTGCAGGGCTTTGGTCATACACAGAGCCAGCAAGCGAGTGCCTTCATAGCACATGGAGCCCGCTTTGCTACTGCCGACCAAGGAAGGTAGCAGTCACCAATTAAATGAAGGCTTCATGTGTAATCATGCGGTGCGGAGCGTGCACAGGTGCTGATCGTACGCTTCACAGTGAAGCGTGCAATCAGCGCCTGTGCATGCTACGCGCTGCATGATCCGCGCTAAGGGCTGGCCCTATAAATGTCATGCCTTCTAAGTCGTTAAAGACTCGCTTTCTTTTCTCATGTTGACGAGCAATGTTGGCTGCTTGCTTGCCAAGTGGAATGCTGGGGGATGCCAGGCATGTCAAACCGTCGCCACTCACGTCCACGATGATGTCACACTCCTGCCGGCCGATGAAGATCATCCCCGGAGGAAGCGTGTGTTCCGTGCCATCCTTAGAAGCCAGGACCCACTGGCACTCCGACCGCTGCTCCATGCCTCCGCCGCCTGCACCGTTCGTCGGTCCGACAAGTTGGAGCAAGGCCGGGCCAATGTTGGCCCAACAACACATTGAGACTAGGCTCTTTTAACGCCAGGATGTTTGCTAAATACACCATCTTCCCGAGGGGAAGAATGGGGTGATGCGAGCATCGTGTTGGTTCCAAGGGAAGAGTCAGTTGCGTGCTGACGCCGAAAGATGGCGCCACCGACTGCCCTAGCGTTACCCCCCTACGCCGAGCCTTCGTCGCGGCTCGCGGCAGAGAAACTTGGAACGCTCGCCGCTTGCCGTTTATTTTTTTCACACTTGAAGGAGAGGAGACTAGAGGAGGAGAGTTGTGCGTGCGCGCACGGTGTGAGGAGAAGCGAACGCACGTGCAGTGCACGCAGCTGGTAGAGAGAGAGCGGAGAGAGTAACGCGCAGCTGTTGGAGAGAGGGAAGAATAAGAGTTGCGCGTGCGTAGTGTGACTGCGGACTACGACGCCGACGCCGCGGGACATAGACCCGACCAAGAGATGCTCCGCATCTAAAAGGATATGAAATGATTCTCATATCGTCCGATTATTCTCGCAATAATACTGATTTGCAGTACTTTTGTAAAAGAGAACATTAAATGTTTGCTTTCTGAAGGATCCTAAAACATTCCTATGCTAAAAAGATTGACGATTGATTCTAATATCTGGTCTGATAATGCTTACTATAAAAGCTTGATTTGCAGTATAGTAGGAAGGCATCTTGGTTTCTCTAAAAGGACCCTGAAATGTTTAGTTTCTAAAGGGATCATGAAATGATTCTTACCTGCTTTCATTATGCTCACAATAAAGGTTTAACACAGCACAGTAGGAAGGCATTTCAGTTTTTCATGTCGCTACATAGCAGGTAGTTGATGAAGCAGCTTTTACAGCACGCAGCAAAATTTTCAAGAGTATACAATCCAATGGGGGCATTCTGACTTTCTACTGCACTGCAGGCAGAGAAGTGAACTAAGTCCTCAGACAGCAGGCTTATTACGGGCTAAGGCAATTGACACTTCCTAGCATCACGAAGCTTGCATTTAGAGTTATCCAATGCGTCTTCAATGCATATCAGATTGGGAAAGAGCCAGTTTTTTTATGTCCTCAAGGTCAGTTAGCAGAAACAAAATTTCGGGCATAACTTACACTTCAATATGATCTGATCACAATGCATAAAATATATACTCTTGAAAACATTTCGTGATCCCTTCATTCTTGGCACATGTCAAAAACTTCGAACAGGTAACTGCAAAGGAGACCTCTTCGTTGGTTGGTTGGATTGTGTTTTTATGGCGCAAGGGCTGCTAAGGCCAAAGAGCGCCAAAGAAGGAAACTATTGCATTGGGGGTAAGCGAGAAGAAAGGACTCTAGTGGTCAGGGTTAAAAATAAAGGAATGAGACATGAACTGGATAATGTCACAAACAAAAATGGGCATGAGTGAAAGGCTTTGAAGTTCACAGTCGATGTAGAAGACCAATAGCATCTAAAAACTTAAAAACCTGCTTGGAAGTCACGAATGGTTCATCACCCAATAACAACATTGGGTGTAAGGGAATGTGCTTTCTGTATAACTGTGCGAAGTGAGATTGGCGTTCCCGTTCGTAGAGAGGGCATTCAATTAGAAAATGGAGAACACTTAGAGGTTTGTCACAGTGTTCACACAAAGGGGCATCCTCCCCACGGAGCAGGTAGCCATGGGTTAGATGCGTGTGGCCAATGCGCAACCGACACAGTATCACTTCATAAAATCGTTCCTGGTGCCGGGCGCTCGCCCATTCTCCCAGGTTTGGCTTGATGAGATGCAGCTTGTTGTAGATCTCCTCATTCCACTCGGCTTGCCATTGTGCTCGTATGCGAGACCTTACAGAAGGGCGATAGTCCATGTAAGGGATCCTTTTAATATCTACGTCTCTGCTAGCGCATGTGCGGGCAGCACGGTCGGCTGCCTCATTGCCTGGGATACCAACATGGCTGGGAATCCAACAAAAGACAATGGTGCAATGCTTTCTGGCTGCCACAATAATTTTCTTCCGAACTTCAACAACAAGAGGGTTTCTTGTAGGCAGCAGTGAAGAGATGGCCCGCAAGGCACTAAGAGAGTCAGTGAAAACCACTGCCAGGGGTATCCTGTGGCGGGCAATGTGTTCCGTAGCCAACAGGAGGCCATACAGCTCTGCTGTGAGAATGGTAGCAGCACGTGTTTATCCGCCTTACAACTTCCAATGAGGAGCCAATGACAGAGCAACCAACAAAGGTCTCAGATTTTGTTCCATCTGTATAGAACTTTGTATAATCTTCATACAATCGAGCGAGTTCATGAAATTCTTGAAGAAGTACAGCACTTGGAGTGTTTTTCTTGTTATACTGTGCAAGAGACAGGTTGCAGTGTATGTCAGGGTGCTCCCAGGGTGCTATGATGCCAGGGAATTCGACTACCTGGGATGCCACATCTAATCCGACAGACTCGGCCATGGTCTTCAATCGCATACTGAATGGAGGGATCACGCTAGGTTTGGCGAGAAAGAGTCGTTCCGAGCGTGTTTCTTGAACAACTTCTCGAGTGGGGTGCTGGAGGACAGATCGGATGCGGAGAGAGTACATCATGCCCAATGCGAATCTACGTCTTTCGAGGCAACACTCATTAGCCTCTGCATATAAACTGGGCACGGGGGATGTACGAAATGCACCTGTAGCCAACCGAAGCCCAAGATGATGAATGGGATCCAGCATCTTGAGCACAGATTGCCTGGCAGATCCATAAACAAAGCAGCCATAGTCTAGTCGGGAGCGTACCAAAGAGCGATAGATCCGCAGGAGGCACAATCGATCTGAGCCCCAAGACCGGTGAGAGAGAACTTTAAGGATATTGAGAGACTTGTGAGCTTTCAGTTTCAGGCTTTTTACGTGAGCATTAAAATTCAGTTTACTATCAAACGTAAGACCCAAAAATTTGTGCTGAGGTTGGACACTAACATTACTATTGTAGATTGTTAGGGATGGCTCAAGAAGGATTCCATGTTTGCGGGTGAAGCAAACACATGCAGTCTTTTCAGGAGAGAACTTAAACCCATTACTGTCAGCCCATTCAGTAAGCTTGTTGATGCCTAGCTGAACCCTGCGTTCACAGACTGAGAGGTTACAGGAGGAAACTGAAATTTGTAAATCATCGACGTAAAGTGAATACTGAACCGACGGAGGGATTACAGAAGCAATGGAGTTCATTTTGACTATAAACAAGGTGACACTTAGTACTCCTCCCTGCGGCACTCCATTTTCCTGCAGAAATTCACGGGAGAGTGTGTTTCCCAGCTGGACCCGAAAGGTGCGCCTGTCTAAATAACTCTGAATTGCACGAAGCATGCGACCACGTAGTCCGAGGTCAAACAGGTCCCTCAAAATGCCAAAGCGCCAAGTCGTGTCATACGCTTTCTCGAGATCAAAGAACACGGAGAGGCAGTGCTGCCTGTGTGCAAAGGCCTCACGCACAACAGTTTCGAGACGGACCAAGTGGTCGACTGTAGACCTTGATGAACGATAGCCGCACTGAAATTTGTCGAGCACCTTGCCATGCTCCAGATAGTACATTAGTCTACGATTAATCATTCGCTCCAGTGTCTTACAGAGACAGCTGGTAAGAGCAATGGGCCTATAACTGGAAACACAAGAAGCATCCTTACCAGCCTTCAAAAGTGGAAGGACATACGCTACCTTCCAAGATGAAGGGAAATAGCCCTCCTGCCATATGCGGTTATAAAGATATAAAATGACATCGAGTGTAGAAGGATGAAGATGCTGTAGCATTGAATAATGTAAACGATCTGGTCCCGGAGCTGAGGGCTTTGTGTTATGAAGAACTGCGAGGAGCTCATGCAAGCTGAATGTAGCATTATATCCCTCCTGTTCACCTCCTGAGGTTTTCAAGGGATTGTTCTCAGCCTTCAGTTTGTGTTGAAGGAAAGTAGATGAATAATGATGTGAACTGGATATATATTCAAAATGTTCTCCAAAAATATCAGCTTGTTCCTCGAGTGTGTCTGGGCATGTTCCATTCCTAAAAAGCAGGGGGATTTTAAATGCATGATAGGAACCATTGATCTTGTGTATTCGATCCCAGACCTCCTTAGGTGAGGTACTGCTGTTTATAGTAGAAGCATAGCCTTGCCAACTTTCCCGTTTGGCTTTTCTTCGGACGTAGCGTGCACGGGCCTTCATTTTCCGAAAGGATATGAGGTTATCTCTAGTGGGGTATCGTCTCAGAATACCCCAAGCCCGATTTTGTTTCTTGCGTGTGTCTTCACATTCCGAATTCCACCAAGGCTTTGGCCTCCAAGGGAGAAATTGAGATGTCTGCGGGATGGACAACTTGGCTGCTGTGATGATGCGCTTCGGTTAAAAGATGATTGAGTTCGTCAATTGTGAGACTATCAAGACGAGAATATGCTAAAAGCGATGCCTGCTTGAAAAGGCCCCAATCAGCCTTGTCAAGCTTCCAACGAGGAGGGCGTGTATGAATTGAAAGAGGGCTACACTGCAGGTTAAAAAGTAGGAAAATGATCACTTCCACGTGGATTGGGATCCACGCTCCAGGAAAAATCTGGAAGTAAAATAGCAGAACCAATTGAAAGGTCGATGGAAGTTGATGACAAAGATGATGGGCTAAAATAGGTTGGCTGGCCCGTATTAAAAAGACAAAGACTTCGTGTGGTTAAAACTGACTCAACTATTTTTCCTCTGACATCCTGACGTGTGCTCCCCCATAAAGGGTTGTGACAATTAAAATCGCCCATCAAAAGGAAAGGCTCAGGAAGCTGGTCTAACAGTGAGTTAAAATCTGAACATTTCAAAGTAAAAGAAGGTGGCAGATATAACGAACATACTGTAAGAGCTTTATGGTGCATGAACCGAACAGCCACTGCTTCAAGTGGTGTGGACAGTGGAACCTCTGTGCAGGGAACGTCTCTCGGGAGAACCACCGCAACTCCCCCAGAGGAATTGACAGAGCTCGGGCGATCCCTCCGGAAAACCTGGTAACGCTTGAGGAAATTGGTACGGCTGGGACTCAGGTGAGTCTCTTGCAAGCACAACGCTCGTGGCTTGTACTCCTCCAGAAGATGCTCTACGTCATCCAGGTTTCTTAGAAGGCCACGACAGTTCCATTGCATGAGTACTGAAGCCATTTTGGGGACAAAAACCGGAGCACATAAAAACGTGAGTCAGTTGCTTCACCTTGGAGGTGTTACGAGTTTTTTAGATTTTTGTTTCTTCGTAGTCTGCCACTCCATCTCGTCCTGGTCAGAACCTGGAGTCGACGAGGGGGCAGACAAAGCAGTGCCAGTGTTCTCCTGGGCACCGCAGGCAGACTTGCCTACTGGCCCGGGAGGGTCTGTGCCGCGGGGCCCCAATCCGCGGCCACGACCAGAACTAGGCGGAAAGGTGGTTGATGTACTGGGGAGGGGTTCTACCCCGTCCATCTGTTCCACCTCTTTTCCCGGCAGGGAAGCTGCATGCGACCCACGCAGCTCCTTGGTTGCTGGCTGCCTCTCCCGGGACTGAGGCCGAGGGCCTCGCTTCTCCTCCTTAGGAGAGCGGCCAGTGTTGACAGGTGCAGCCGGCGCTGGCCTGTTCTGAGCAGAGGAAGCAGCTAAGGCGCCCTCCTCGCGAGAAGAGGGAGCCTGCTGACCCTGCTCCACAGTCTTGAAGGGTAGGGCGGGCACGGCTATTGCCGGCCCGTCCTTGCCCAGGGAGCAGCATGCTGCTCCTGTTGACGGGATGGGGCCCTTAGGTCAGCCGCCAAGATCTCAGGAGAGACCTGAGTGGCCCTAGTCTCCAAGCGTGGTGCAGGGCCCCTACGCACCACCTCGGCGTAACCTCCCTTTGAGAGGAACGACAGCTTCTTCTTGGCTTCCAAGTAAGGGATATTCTCCTTTGCCTTTAGGGAAAGAATTTCTTTTTCTTGACGCCAAAGGGGACAGGTGCGGGAGTAAGCTGGGTGGGGCCCACTGCAGTTACTACAGCGGGCCGCCGCCTCACAGATGTCAGCAACATGTTCTTGGCTTCCACATTTCGCACAAGTTTCTTTCCCTCGGCAACTGCGTGACCCATGCCCAAAGCGCTGGCAGCGGAAGCACCGTTGCGGGTTGGGAACATAGGGACGGATGCGACACTGGAGATAACCCGCCTTCACAGTTTCAGGGAGGGTGTGTCTCGCAAAGGTCAGGATCACATGCTTTGAAGGGGTTTCCTTGCCATCCTTCCGGAACATAATACGTTTGACAGCGACAACACCGGCGTCTTTTAGTCCTTCCAGAATTTCTTCCTCGCTAGCATCGAGGAAGTCTTCTTCGGAGAGGACTCCACGGATCGTGTTGAGCGTCCGGTGAGGACTCGCGGATACTTCGACGTCGACTATGCTGGTCATCTTGGAGAGTGCCTCACTTTGAACTTTCGTGTTTACTTCCACGAGAAGGTCGCCGGAATGGAGTTTTTTCGCTTTGTATGAGAACCCGATGAGGTTTTCTAGCACCTTGGCTACCACAAAGGGAGACAACTTCGACACTGGTTTGTCTTCGAGGTTCGAGTGAATGACAAAAAACTTTGCAAATGTTCCCATTTCAGGGGCTTTTTCCGTGACTTGGGGCTCAGGGCGAGGCCTCTTAGAAGCCTGCCTTGAACCAGGTTTAGAGAGGGAGGGAGCCATAAGAGGCAGAAAGTCTTCAGAACCTGTGGTGTGCCGCCCACCACGGAGCCCAACAAGGGAATAGTTAACGGACCATAACAAATAGGGCTTTGCTGGAACCGTTAAACTATTAGCACTGCCCAGGTACTATAACCAAGTGTGGTTTAGGACAAGGGGTCTGTCGCCACCCAAGGTTAGCCCTTGCCGCCAAAGGAGTTGAAAAAGGAAAGAAGAGAAATGAGAAGAGTGAAAAGAAGGAGAAGACAAAGGTGAAAGAAGAGAGGGGATAGTAGAAGTGGCGACTGACTGAATCATCCTGGTCGGGCCAAGCCAGGACACCCGTCTACGGGAAGCGGGGGCCGAAGTGGTGTATTGCCTCACCCGGGGGGCCCCGAAGGGTCCAAACCTACCCCGGGCTTGACTCAACCACCAGGATGCCCTTTTCCCCGGACACGGGAAAGCCACGCACAGCCAGACGTGGGCGGGCGAACCCGCATGGCTCGGGGTCCGTGGAGACGCCACTCTCCAAACACCTGCTTTCACAGGTGCCCCCTGCGGGGACCTCTTCGTTGAGATGGACAAGTTTATACTGAATTTCTCACTGCAGTGAAACTTCTGTCGTGTTTGATGCAGGCCAAAACCTAGCTGTGTTTGGAGATTTGTGTTTGTCCTTTGTCCCTCTTGTTCCCCTTCTCCAGGGATTATTTTCGTCATTCTTGTCCAGCTCGCTTGCACCTTTGCATTTAATTGCATTATAACCAAAATCTTACACCTTATTTCTCATATCAGCAGATTTTCTCTACTTAAAGGGGTCAGGAAACGCTTTTCCAACTTTTTCCTGTTTAGCTTTCCTCCTCAACTCATAAATCACGCATTCTACCAAACAGTTCAAGAAGACGAAAGGAGGGAGTCTCCTCTTGCTCGGAATCTCGTTTGTATACCTGGGCAAAACCATTCTCCCCTAGAAGATTAGCCCATCACTCAAAATTCAGACAAAAGTTGCTTTCCCCACTTCGTTCACCCCGAAGCTGACAGTGCTGTGGAAGCTACGTGCTCCTTGGGCCAGCCACACTTTTGCCACATGATGACGCTCTCTCGCGCATACCCACAGCGCAGAGAATGAGGTCTGGTGATGAAAGGAAGGCGGCTGATTGGTCCGGCAAGCGCGTGCGTAGCTTCCAACACAATGTCAGCTTAGGGGTGAAGGGATTAAGTGAGGTCCGGTATCGTGTGACGCGCCTTGGGAACCGCGGATGTATCACGGTGAAAAGGCAGAGAGCTTACGAAGGGGAGGAGGTACGAAATAGTCCGCTGTGTTTTCAAATTTTCGCACTGAAAGTCAGGCTTTTGACTTTCTACCTTTTTTTCTTTTGGCCCACTGAACGATGTGCTATTAATAAAATCCCAATCTAAAGTGATTTATACCAGCCCAAAATTTGTTTCATGGGCCCTTTAAACCTTTTTTTTACATTTAATTTTTTCTTCTTAAATGTAATGTCTAGAACGCTTTTGATTTCTAGAGCAAGGCTCTCAATCAAACATTGGTACACATACAGGGAGAAACAAATCTGAACGGAAATTGTAATGCTGATAGCCCCAATATGATACTGGTAACCATGATAATAATGTAATTTCCTTTAACCACTCTACTGAAATTGTTTATCTGCACCATTAATTCAATTTGCACTCATCACAAGTCTAATCATATGCCGAATAAAATGTTAATGAATGTTCAAAACGATCCCTAAAGTCAAAGCAGACATATTACTGCTATTATTATAGCAGACATCTCTTCATAAAAGTGCAAAAGTCGATATAAGAGCTACACTTATCATATCTTATATTATTATTTTTTAACAAATCAGAACCCTATTGCAATAGAATAATGCAAATTATGATAAAAAGAAGGAAAGATGCAGCATAGAGTTAGAAAATAAATGTTACCATGCCTCTATGAAGTCCAATATTAAATAATGTGGATGATGACCCAAGAAGCATTGTCATGCCTAGCATTTCAGTCAAAGACTAAAAAAGCCAATTAATCCCAAGAACTGCAGTAATTTGTTTTAATAATCAAGCATTAGTCTCACTTGCAATGTAGATGGCCTGATGGATAAGGTTCAATTATTAAGAACTCGGAATTGCAGCCTCATCACTACTTAGCATACTAGAAGACAGCTCAGTAGGTCAACATTACATAAGCAAAATGCAGCATTGCCTAGTGCAAATGCAGTACTCGGATTTACCAAAAAAGA
Source organism: Ixodes ricinus (assembly GCA_037355805.1). Classification (NCBI taxonomy): domain Eukaryota; kingdom Metazoa; phylum Arthropoda; class Arachnida; order Ixodida; family Ixodidae; genus Ixodes; species Ixodes ricinus. The sequence continues at coordinate 31,060 of JAZHYW010018412.1, forward strand.
AAAGTAAGGGACGTGTTCTTATGAGAATTGTAGTATAATTCTCCGATCTTAGTAAACCTTTTGTCAACCTTTCTCTCCATATTCACCTCTGTAGTTGGCATGCCTAATAAAATATCAGATATTAATATGGACAGCTGCATTTTATGAAACACACACAAGGAGTGAAGAAAAACACTACTGCCCACATTACCAAAAAAACTTCAGCTGTTCATTTTAACAAGAGCAATCAACTAGCTCAGCAGAAAGCCCGTCATCAGGTCGTTCTAGCCAATCAACAACCAAAAGTCATCACGTGGAAAGTCAAGAAATCTGATGCTCCCACAAAAGGTTGAAGTGATTTTGTGGGTGACTACAGAGCAAGAGGTTTATCTGCCTTACACTTCCTAGGGACTGCATCTCTTAAATTACATAAACTTGAGGAATCTCCCAAAATTACAAGAACTCTGCGGGAACCGCTAGTCTATGTAAATAATAAACTTTTGGGATACAGCATGCTTATAGTTTGTAAATAGAACTTCTGGTTTCTGGGTTCCAAAATGCAAAGTATTGTTGACAGACTGGCAAAAGAAAATTTGGGCCCTGAAAGTCTCGCATGCAATCAGCGTTTATTTTTATTTTACTCCCATCCACACTACAGAGATGAAATCATTGGAGATGCACATGATAGTATAGTGTCATTTTTCTAAGCCTATATTACTCGAGCAACCATACGAAGAAGAATAGATGTTCTATGGCATACCGCTGTAATTCTGTTCATTTTTTGAGCAGTGCTGCTCATTTCTTGACACATACTGTTTCCCATTTATTTCATGCACTAGAGTTGCACCCATAGAGGTAAATGCATGTTCATGCATAGTTAATTAAATGCTCTCTTCTGCCAGAAAGAGGCTCCAAACACCTTAAGTACCCAATTATAAGCATACTGTCTTACTCAAAAAAAAATATAAATTATGTAGCATTCAAACACCTACAAGACTGCTCGGCAGCAGTGACATTGGCTGCATATTTCACCCAGATTTTGTTCTTTCCATTCACCCTTGTGCATAACCTCTTATACTCACTCTCATAACACAACCCCAATGAATGCAAAAACATGCAACAGGTAAAAAAGCGAATCACTTGAAAGCAGTGAAGCACTGGTTTTGCAAGCTAGCTGTAATTACCATGCAATGCATACCTAGCTAGTTCAGGGAAATAGCGAAGTTGCATCTCCATCATTCCCATTCCTTCTTTTAACAGCATCTGTATATACACTCGTATAAGAATGGTGACATTGTTTGTTTTTTTGTTGTTTTTAGAAGAGGATGGATGTAAAGAAGCTGGCCTTCGTGCAAAGCCGGAGGAAGTCTTACGCAACTTGTCGACCAACAATGCCCAACCAAGAAGTGTGTCCAGTTCTCAGCTACTACTGGGAAAGCGTACGCCCTACAAGAGCTAGTAAATTGCTTTGGCATTGAGTCACATAAAAAATTGAAAAAAAAATAAAAAAGCTGCAGAACGAGTTCATTCAAATGGAACGACTTTCACCCTGAATATACAATCGAGTTTTTGAACTTTCAGAACCACAAGGAGCACACAAAAAAAGCTTATTTTTTCTTGGCGAAAGGAAAATCAATGCCTGTCCTTTCAACCACGTCTTCAAGTGCTCTTTTTTAGTGTGTTCTCTGCAATACATGCTAACTTAGGATGAACGAGTTGTTGGAATGCCTTAATTTGGAGTCATGCGAGGAAACAAGAAAGCAAGGCATGAATTTCTGATTAGTTTATCTAATCTGCACAGCTTGCTAATGACGGAAAAAAAAAAAAGAACAGCACAAGATACAGACGAAAAGGAATACTTTTATCACTAGTATTACACTCTGTGCTCTCATTCGTCTTGGTCGTTAAAGGGAACGGGACGGTAAATGTTTACCCCTTCAGAAAGCATAAAATAAAGAAAGAGCATCGCACTCAAAAGAGCACAGTCGATTGTTTCGGAACACATTCTGCCCTAGTCAAAACATGGTGAACGCATGAGGGAACACGAGGCATCAACCTTTGAAACACGCCAGCTGCATTTTGCCTTCTCTCTTTCCCTCCTGACGATTTTCCCCCAAACAACACGTGCGACGGTAAGCAATAAGACTAAAACCACGGACCTCGCCGCAGCAAGAATATACAATATAGAATAAGACGTTATTTGCGGCATTTCTACTTCGCCGGAACATCTTTGGCCGTTCATCTTTGTTTTCTACGGTGTGGCAACCTCGATCGTCTCTTATTACTTAAGTATGCAAACTGCCTGAACAGCTGATCAACTCGAATGTCAGTCGGGATGACTTAAAACATGTTGCAACAAAAGAAAAAAAGGAAAACGTTGTTGAATCACACGGAGTACGTACTTGCTCTGGTAACCCATTTGCACAATTCGTCCGCCCTGCAACCAACTCAGAGCGCTGCGCAATACAACCCAATTACGAGCATTAACAGTATGTTCAGTGCGAAAAGTATGCATCGTTATGATTACAGCAAAGAAAAAAAAATTAGGAAAATATGTTGGGGCGGGCGGGGGCGTAGTGGCATCGCTTGTCATACAACCCGTGTCACGCCTTTGAGGCTACCAAGAGCAAGCACACAATGAACGCTGCCCCTTTTTTTTTACGCCTTCTTTTCTTAAACTTGACCTAATTCAATTTCGCAGCGCTTCGTTGCGAAGAATTGAGGGCACCCGCCGCAAGCAGTACCGCCCAGTAGTAGCAGTGAAAACAGACTTCCAGCGAGTGACTCACCGCACGGGAGCCGCAAACCCCAAAATAACAGCTGACGGCGCACAAGCCTGCGTTCGCCGCTAAGGTCACCGCGCCGAACCGGACCGAATAGACTACGCATTCGCCGCGATCATTACAGGAAATGTTCCGATAACGCTACAAGTTCGACGTAAAGCACCTACAAGAAAACGTCAAGCCATACAAACGGAGCGAGTTTAGGCTTAGCGGTGCCGAGCGCTCGGGCGTCTCGCGTTTCGGCGATCGATTTAAGGGACCAGCGACGAAATGAACAAGAACGGGAGGCAGAAGAGAGATAGAACGAGCTTCCGACTTGCACTCACCTCATTAATCCGGGCGAAAACGGCGTTGTTTTCACAATTTTATCGCATCTTCGGGCGGTCGGTAAAGTCAGATCCGAAAGCTCTGGCTTCTGCTAGCGGCGGCGAGCACAACCAACCCTCCGACCCAGAAAGCATGCATAAATCTGGGACGCAAAAAGAAAACAAAAAAACGCGGAAAAAAAAAGAAGCAAGAAACCCGTTCTCGTTGTCCGTGAACGAGAGCGCTGGAAAGACTGTGTAGATAAGTAATAATCCCTGCCTAAATAAAGAAAACAAAAAACAATTCAGGAAGAAAAAAAAAAGCATCCTTGAATTACGCAACGCTCGTTACTGCAAAGACGAAACAATTTACAGGTTTCTTTTTGGAGCAGACGACGCGACCGAAGGTTGTCTGCAAGCAGCGACAAGGAAGAAATCGAAACCACTCACGAAAGTTTGAGAAGCTTGGAAGGTGGAATTTGGGGAACAGCTTCACGAGTTTCACCATGATTAATGATCGTATCGTTCAAAGACGGCTAGAAATTCGGTATTGATCTATGCGCCTCTGTTTGAGGAGAACGCTCGTTCGGACGATTCGGTTCTGTCGGCTCGCCGAAATGGTCAAAAGCGCTTTGGATGTGTGTGGGATGTTTGAACGACGGCGACGTAGGCGGGACAGGTAGGGGTAAAGACAAGACGATCGAAGGAAAGGGGAAAACTCCTGTAAATGACTTTTAAAAAAAAAGAAGAAAAAGTCAGGTAGATGCGTTTTAAATTGTCCAAGTATGAGGCACACTCTGGACTGTAGACCCAAGCACGACTGACTATTAGGCATTGAAAAGTCAGTTTAATACCAAAAGTTTGTTTGCCAAATTTGGCAGTGCGCGTACTCTTGAGGCCATAAGCTTGCTCGATTGTCAAGGTCGCGTGAATCATTTGCGCCAACCAATTCGTGCCGCTAAATCTCCAAGCGCGGCTTTTGGACACGTTTCGTCTCTGTTTTGCCTTCTTCGTGTACGCTTCTATATAATAAAATCTAAACAACTAAATACTAAGGGATCCGCCCAACAAGCTGTTAGTCTCACCGGTTCGAATTGTTTCCTGGATATCTTGAAGTCTAGGGCTAGTCCCTGGAATGTACACGATCCATGAAGCATGTGTACATGTATATTTCATATCCCATGTCCCAAGGAATCCGCCTTGCATGCATAATTAAATTTTTACCGCGCGATACCCGCGTGTATACGCAACCTGGCCCTCATTATCCTAACGCTGAATCACGTTTTTTTTTTTTCTGGTCTATTATTTTTTAATTTGCCAGTTGTCATTAATTAGCGGCCAAGGGAAATGCGAACAGTTGTTGCTTAATAGCTGATGTTGAATACAATAAGTCACCCCGTACCCTTACACTTTATGACTTTTTTTAAGTAGCTCATTTTAGTAACTTATTTTATAGCTACAATTTAATTGTTGCGAAAATACAGTTCTAGCTTCTCTCTGTCATCGTTTAAAAAGCGTCGAGAGCTCTTATTTTCCTGTTTTTCGTTTTTTAAGTATAGAAGTATATTTTTTTCTGCGGCACCACAGCCTTGCTGTTGCAATCCTCCAGAGTTGAATAAATGTATTATTATTATTATTATTATTATTATTATTATTATTATTATTATTATTATTATTATTATTATTATTATTATTATTATCTCATTCTTCGAGTATTACCGTGTTAAGTGAATGGTCACATGTCAATAGGTTTAAATTATAACCTCCTTGTCGTGTGTAGTTAGATATCGTTCGTTAGCAGACGCAACTAGAAGGTATGCGCGCTCCTTGTTTGTTAGTTCGCTCGTTTCTTCCTCGTATCAAAGGCTGCCAGTGGTGTCATGGCGTCAAGTTCTATTCACGCTCGCCTTGTGTGCTGCAACGTGTGTGCTCAGTAGGCTGTAACAAAGCGTTTTACTTCCTGCAAATCGAAGATGCGTGACTGACGATATGCAACAGGCACTGCGCCAAGCAGACATGCTCGAACAGCGACGGTATAATGACTCGTAACGACCCTGCTAGACGATTCGGAGAGGAATTCCAGCCAGTTGATAGCCGAAATAAAACTGGCATTATTTTACAATACTAAATATTCGGTGCGTTTAGTCCGCCCGAAAACAAAACTTTCATCGAAAACAGACGTCGTCTGCTAGACCACACGGCGCACGCGCACGCCGGTGACGTCATTACGACGTATTCATTTCTTCGAGTTTGGTATCCGACAAGAGTCACTTTTTTGCGGACGAAAACAAATTATATGACGTCACAAATTTGTTTCATTGAAGTTTAAAAATACAAAACGAGTAAAATATTTATAGTTGCTTGCTTGTGCAACGTGGTTTGCTGCAATGTCTAAAAGTTTAGCTGGTGCGGGGAAATAATAATAAATACTACACGAAGAAGATAGCACCACGTGACAGTTTCGATCCTACAGAAACGCTCCGGAGAGAACAGAACCGAACACATTCAATGACGTCACAAATCCATCTACATCGTCTACATCCGTTTGAGACTTTGCGATCAAAACAGGAATTACGTCACCGGCATACGTCACGGACGCACAGCAACCTCATTTGTTCTTCGCGTGGTGTGCGTGTGCGTGCGTGTGACCGCTAGCCGGCTTGGTCCAAGCTTGGCCGGCTTGGCTTCTTGGCTTCTGAAGGTAGCAGTCGGGTAGCAGTTGCCATGCCATTTACAAACAAATGGCAACGATTGCACCTCGTTGCGCACTGAAAAGATGCGGCCAACGCGGCTGTGAACGCGACGAAGTCCATCGTCTGCCGGTAAGCACGCTGGACCTTTTCGTCCTTCCATTAAATTTCCTCGATAATTTCTTTACTAAAGATCTCCGCTCGCGAAGGTGTGGTATGGTGAGGGGTACTGCAGCAGATAATCAAAGATTTCTGTGTTTTCTACTATTGTCACCGCGCGATCTTGATCTGTTTGGTGTCTAGGAGGAAGTTGTGCGTGTTGACTGCGCTAACAGCCGTATCCCGTGTCGGATTACCGTCGAAATATGTGACGACTCGGTGGCCTTGAATCGTGTTGTTTTTGCGAACTTGCGCGTAGACTGTCAATATCGTCAATGTTATGCGCGCAATTTCGCATTCTTGTCTAAATCGCGCACGCTGTCAAATCGGCCCCGCTCAATTTTATAAAGCGATCGTAGATCTCGTATGCACTTTATGAATAAATTAAGAAAAAGAAACACGCAGATATATATCTTCGCACCCATCGTATGTTGCGTTGTCCTTCGGATCAAAACAAGTTGCGTCGGAGGGAGCCCTTGGAGTCGGTAAACGCTCTCGTCTCGTGTTCTGTACTTACAATTTCCGTCTTACGTTATTTTTTATTTTATTCATTTTTTGTTCCGGGGTGTAAACGGATGTGCACAGGTATTGTTTTACTTGAAAGAAGCGATGGAACTGCGTCAAACGTGCGAAGGACGGTGGTGCGGCGTCACAGCTCGTTTGTCGAACAAACTATTTTTTTTTTCCTGTTTTCGACGTTGAGCTATTTGATGTGGATGTTTAATTACTGAGCAGTCAATGAGACAACTCCTTTGACAAGCTTGAGGCGTCGGATGACAGCTCTAGAAAGCACAGAACGAAGGGAAGTCGACAAAAATGCCAACAGCTTGGACATAGCGAGGTACTCATATCGATATTTTGTGATGTATCTAATGAGTTCTACTCATATGGATATGTTATTATCATTGATATAATTGCTTCTTTTTAAAGGTATGACAAATTGCTTCGTGTGGTACTAAATGACATAATGAGATATGGCTGGTATATTGGACTATATTATTCTGGTATGTCACATACATGTTTATTTATCTGCTCTTTGATGAACTGATCTGTTGATGAATGGCAGGCTGAATTTAGTATTATTGATTTAGTAACGAAGATGTTCTGGAGTACTAATTTGCAGGGTGCTAATTGTTTTAATGGTCTTCGCGTTCTGGCGTTGTAGGTCGTCCATAGTCACCCCAGCCATGGCCTCAGTAATCCTATGGATCATGCTGTCATCCCTTTCGTTGGCTGCTGGGAACTCCACACTTGGTACACATATGCAGTTGTTACCACTCCTCTCGCACATGTTCAGCTGCACGCTGAACATTATACAGATCATGTCTTATTCAGTGTCATAAACCATAAGGTGGTAGGGTAACATCATTCTTTGTTTTAAAGGTCAACTCTGGTCAATATTTCCGAATTTGGGATTAAGACTGTTTTCAGCTCAAACAGCTAGTGTTCTTCAGTTACAAGGTATAATTTCTGTCCCCCCGATATTGTGTGTAGTTTTTATAAATATCACGGCTCAAAGTTTGGTTTCAGGCACCTATGGCAAAATCGAAGCTATCCGCTAGAGGGGTGGCAATACTGATCATCAGCCTTACGGCTGCGGCACGACGTCACCGGGGTGCTGCGGTACGCAGTACAACATGCGGAATCAACTGCAGCACCACCGTGACGTGACGTCAGGGGGTGCACCGCCCAGTGTTCCTTGACTAAAAGCTAACCCGCTTGCCACCCGCTAAAGAGCAGCTGGTCGCATCCTTAAAATTGGTTTCAGTGGAGTATGCGGCTTCACTTAGACGTAATATTTCGGCTGTGATCATATTTCGTGCCACTAAAGCGATACCGGTCATTTATTTTGGTTTCGGCTTTGACCGGAGTTGCCCTTTGAGAATAGGAACTTTGTATATCCTTTACCGCTTCATAAACTCCCCACCCCGCAGAAGACCATGTGTTGGCTGATTTAAATTTATGCTTTGATGCACCCCCATAATAATTAAGTTACAATTTTTTTATTATTAACAAGTTGAGCCGAGAGTGAAACAGACCAAGTAATTGCATGTCAAAATATCAAGGTAGTCTAGTTGGTAAAGCATGACGAACAAAACAATGCAAAGGACGGACAGACATGGACAGGAAGACGGGATAGCGCCAGTCCCGTGCCCTTGTGCCTATGTCCTTAATTCCTTTGCGCTATTTGTGTTCATCGTAATCATGTGTTTTCTTCTACTTTTGTGGCCATCTACGGTGTCTGGAACACGTCTTCGACCGATGCGTTTAGTGCACCCTAAAAAGTGGTCCCTCAATTTCCGCCTGGTGACTCCATAGAAGCGTTACGTGGTTATGGCCATGACCCTGGCGACGTTGCAGCAGCGGCGGTGGACGGGGCTGACGCCCGTTCTGCCGCAGGTCGCTCTCCGTCTTGACAGTCTGTAGAAGCTTCGATAGCCGGAATTGGCGTGCCACGACGACAACAAAGCTCGCATTCCCTCATGCTTTTTTTTTCTCCCTAAAACTTGTAAGCTTGTCTGCGGGTATCGTAGCATCTGACAGCACCACACTCCGGCTTGTGCGACGCACGAGTGGGAATAGGAGGCCTAACGCACCGGCCGGAGAGCATATAGACCCTTTCGAAATTTCGAAATGACGCATAGATTATGCGCAGCCGCCATTAGTTGGTCGTGCATTGTGAGCACGCGTGGACGCGTGCGGTTCGTCGGCATTCGGAGTGCACTCGGATCGAAACGCATTTCGCACGAGTGCTGCGTCGGTGCTCGGTGCAAACTCGGAACCAATCGCGGGCTTCGTGCCGGAAAGCGACGGGACCAACTGATGGTGACTGCGCATAATCTACGCGTTGTTTCACAATTTCTCAAAGGGTCTATTCCAGGCACCGTAGTCGTCTATCTAACGTCAGGTTGGTTACATGTATGTGGTCACGTGTCTTATAGGTTTATCGAATGCGGCGCTTTTATTATTGTTGCCAACAGTGTGTGCCTCGGCTGACTTTCGGTTTCCTGATTACCGGCGGTTAATTTGTGCAGCTTTCATCCCGCTCGCTGATCAGAGCTGCTCGACCGGCTGGAATTGCTACAGGTTCGCCAAGAGAAGCTTCTGCCAGGACGGCCTTTGCGTCTGTCGCGTCGGCTACGGCTTTGGCCTCAGGAATGGGAGACTCGAGTGTGTAGGCGGTGAGTTGTTTTCCTTCGACTGCACAACCCTGTGTATGCAAGTACCATATATTTTTCGGTCTATAGGTCGCACCTTTGTGTAACTCGCGTGCCACCCTATGCAGAGCGTAAGTTCCTCTGCTTTATGTGCAGGGATTGCGACGATGTCAGAATGCTGAGCTTTTATTGGCTGATTGAAAAAAATAGTGGGTAGACCTCAAGGCATCTAGCATTCAGGTCCATCCACTATCCTATCAATCAAAGCCAATCAGAGCTTGCACATCATTCTGATGTCCTGCGCAAGAAGCGGACGACTTGCTCTCTGCATAAGCGGCCATTTGCGGAAAAAAAGTTTGTATATAAGCCGCGTCTTTCTGTAAGTAGTACCCATATGTGTTTGTATGATTCGCGAAGAAAAGCTGCATTGAAAAGCCCGCATACGTGTGTTATGATTGCATAATCGCATTGTTGTATAGGACGTGCCTACAAGAATTTTGGAGAAAGAAACGTGACTTATACACCGGAAAACACGCTAGTTTACCAGGAGGACTGCTGGACGCTTTCCTCGTTTGCAGAAGACAAAACTATGCGGAATACAAGTTTGTCTTCTTCTTTGCAGGGGTTGTGGTGACGTCGGAATGCCAGGCTCTGATTGTCTCGGATTGAAGGATAGTGGGTAGACCTCAAGGAGGCTTGCTTTGTGGTCTACCCACTATCCTTCAATCAGAACAAATCGGAAGTCGGCATTCCAATTGTCACCACAATCCCCTGCAAAAGAAGCAGACAAACTTGCTCTCTGCATTAGAGAGAGACTAATTCGAGAGGTGGCGCTAGCTTCTGCGACGGAAACCTAGCGTGAGAAGACCTTCTGTCTAGGCGGTGTGCCCAGTACAGTTGGCAATTTGTTGTATTCGGCATGGTAAAACATAAAACAAGGTGAACGCTTAATATTTTATCGCCGAATGCGAAGGCTTGAAAGCCTCCAGGTCATCGTCGCGTCCACTAATGCCATCTTTGGGCGTGACATCTCGACTGTAAACCTGTCACCTCCGGGGCATTTATGTGCAGAGTGTCCAGTGTTCACCTTTGGTGAACTATTTTGTGTATGCCTCTCCCTCCGTTCCCTTCCGCTGCATTCTCCCCCAAACACGGATGGTGGCTGATTGGGAATTTATTGCGAGACATGCAATGTGTTGCGATAAGTATGTAATAAATGTGTTTCCTTATGCCATACCCATTGAAAGGAGTCTAAGGAAGCAAAGTGAAGTTATCCATAATGTAATGTGTGTATTGCAGTGCAGTGTATAAACAAAACTATCAAAAGTGTGAAAAAGGTTTTCCTGGGAACTTGTTCAGATGTTGGCAAATTTCTAAAGGGCCAAGTATGGTTGCTCCACTGGTAACAGGGAAGTGTGCTTCAGTATTTAATTTTATGATTGTAACAAAGTCATATTGTGCACGTAAGACAAATGCTAAAGCATCTCGTCTCTTCTTTACTAAGATAATAATTAGAAGTAGTGGAGTATCTGGCACTGCACATACAGTGCCAACATCTCCAACAAATACTCATTTATTGAAGAAGAAGGAATAATGACATTGGAGAACACTTGGCTTCTTGTGCATCAAAAGATACCAACTGTGTATTTATGCATCAACATTTTTTTTTCTCAGAATTAGACAATCTGACTTATTGCGACATGTTTGTTCAAATAGGAAACACATTTGTTTTAAAACGATTTTGCTACTAAGCTTTTTTGTTTCTTATTTTCTTTACGTATGACCTATCAGAATGTGGGGTCTCAGACTCCATCAAAACAATTTTTTGTAAACTTCACATAAAAAGTGATTTCTTTGGTACAACATGATCGGTCGTGACAGACATCGGGCACAAGTGTGATGTGACGATTACTGTAAACAACTTAATTTTCGCGAATTTCGTGAGTCGCCTACAATTCGTAAAAAATAGGTCCCACAAACAATTCCGGTAAAATGTAAAAGCAATGGAATCTATATTGAGATCCCACCGCGTCGCGAAAATTAGAACCCGCGAAATATTCCGAAACTTCGACTTTGATCTAAATCGCGAAATATTGAGCCCGTGAAAAATAAGTCATTCACAGTATCAAGCAGATTACCTAAAATTTTGTAATTTACTATTTTAAGCATTCGTCTCGCCTTGCACATTCTTTCCATCGACTCGTAGCCTCTCGTCAAAATAAGCCCTTAGCAGTTACCTAAATTCTACTTTACGCTCTTCAGTGACTAACCCAAGCTGTCAATGTCCCGAGACCATGAAGCAAGGACTCAAAAAAGCAAAGGAAGTTCTCACTTGGGTAGACGCCAGTGGCTGTTGCAAGAGCAGGTGGCAAGTACTAATCACCTTCCGATCTCGCAGTGGCTGCGAAAACAGATGGCAATTGCTAATCGCATTCTTATCTCGCAGTGGTGCAATATCTCAAGGTCAGCTGCCTACAGGATAGACACGCCACAGTTTAAAGACCCCTTAATTGTGCTGCTTTGGCACTCCTTTACCTTTTGCTTTCGATCTGCCATACTCCATGAAGCCTAAGGTTTCCGCTGAATGAAAAAACAGGTTGCTTTCGAAAGCCTTTCAACTTTTACGGCTCATTTTGCCGACGGACTACAGGTCTGATTGGAATGTGCCAGCTGAGAAAAATATTTTAGAAGGCTAAATGGTGAATGTGAGGTAATTAACATGCTAATTATCGCGTCACACTCTGGCACCTCCGTCAAAAACATTATCTCGGCGAAGTGGTTTTTTGTTTGTTTTTTAATTTCAAGTGTTATTTTAGCATTGATGCAATACAGCTAGTGCTAAAACCTGAAATTCCTGCCGAAAAAAAAAATTTGCATAGTATAGATTGTGTGGCTCATAGCTATGCATCAGGGGTTGGCTCAGATCTGTTAAAGTAGTGCTTAAACAGGAAGAACACTTTACTTGAGGGTAGGGACAGCTGACGAGATCTGGAAATTTGGGAAACCCCTGAGCTCTTGGGAACCAAGGTTTTTGAGCACAAGCTGTTGATGGATATTTATATATTTATTTGTCTATACTGCCAGCATTCTGTATAGACATTAAGGAAGGAAATACATACAACAAAAAAAAGTCAAAACAAATCTTAGCATTACAGCACAGGCAACTGCCATATTCAACAAAAAAAGTGATTAAGTGTGTGTTAAGAATGGTCAGCGGTTCTGAACTAATAACACTTTTAAAAGCACAGCATAATTTTTTTTTTTTAAAGTCACTTTTTATTATTTTTTTTTATTTTAGGTTTTTTTTTAACATTTTTTATTGCCACGCTTTTCTTAGAAAGCCATATTTCGGGTTGAAAAACACTTTTTCCGAAAGCAAGTAGCGGGTGACCACGCCCCTTTTTGGGATATGCTCCCTGTTTATCAACAATTTTCCGACAGAAAAAAAACACAATAATTTAACACCATATCTGGTGAATGACACGACAGGTCATAAAAGAGGCCCGGCAAGCAAGGCGACAAGCCGAAAAGCAAAGACATGACTAACAGTGACTACCAAGCTGGCAACTATCAAAAAAGAAATGACTCTGAGGCTGTTGGTAACAATAACAATTTGTTATTCACCTGTTGTTTGTTTTTTACTTTAAACTCAGTTATCTCAAGACAGTGTTTTTCAGTACATGGGCACCATTATTTCCTTAACCTGCCAATATAGAGGCTTGATATTTTTATTCCTACCACCTACATAAGTGTTGAAAGGTATTGAACTGGAAATAAAAAATTTTCACCCAACAGTTTTTGTGTTAACACATTTTATAATACACTGAAAAAGCTAAAATGTTTACACATTTTATAATACACTAGAAGAGCAAAAACGATTTCCCTATACCACTTGGTAGTTGGGGGCTGAGCTTCATTGGAATGTCCGACGTGACGGGCCCATCAGTAGCAGCGCCACGGCGCGGCGTGTCCGATGGAGGCGCCCAAGAACGAGCGGCGCTTGGCACACCTCTAAGTTCTAGTACACCATACCTCGTGCATTCCCACTTGGTGGAATTGTAACGCGTTGACGATAAAGCTGCCGCCACCTTGGGACGACGACCGTAATTACGGTACCCTTGGCCGTTTACGGGCCCGTGACGTTGCGAGCGTGACATCACAAGCAAATACCCTGAGACGCATCGCGCCGCCTCGATGGCTGATTTTGAAGTGCTCGCCAGAATCCGTCGGTTGAAACAAGAAATAGAGCCATCCGCTGAAAATACGAGTGTGATTATCGTTTACGGATATCGTGGATCATGTTTCACCCTTTCGAAGTGTTCCGGGGATATTTCAAGTTTCGGTTCTGGTACCTCTTGAAGGAGTTTGTTCCAGTCGTTTAGAGCGCTAGGGAAGAAGTACTATGCTCTAAACAAAGTAGGTCTGCACAACGGTTCAGTGATTGATAGATTGAGTTTGTTTCTCATGGGCCCAGTTTTGTCAATTGTCGAGTGATGATACAGATGGACATATAATTTAATTAAGAAATTGAAGACCTAAAACTTTAACCGCAATGCTTTTTGTTTGCACAGCCTCGAGCAGATTACAAGACAACTTGGTTCGGGAATCCCATGCAACACCCGCACGTTTTAACATAGGTTTAATTATAGCTCTATAAGCCATCAGCTCTGTCTCTGCCATGCATTGATAAAAATTGCACTTAAAAAAAATGTTTAGCGAGGTTCTTTTTTATATATAAAAGTTAAATTAATTTAATTGGGTGCCCATGAACTTCTAATTATGGCAGACGGTTCCTTAGCCCGCAAATCAATTAAACAGTCAACGAACCCTTTTATGAGTTTCAACATCGCACCACGCACACCAGTCACGCAGGGGAATGCGCGCATTGCGCGTCGGTTTCCCGTAGTCGTCCGCGGGGGTGTTCAACCGTGACTTTGCAGCCGTGATCTGGCGCGTGTCTGAAGCATCTACACTCCGTTCACCCCTGAGCTGACAGTGCGGTGGAAGCTACGTGCTCGTCGTAGGACCAGTCGCGCGCCTGTCTTTCGCCGTGTGATGAGGCTTCTGCTCATACCTGTGCGCAGAGAGAGGGGTCAGGTGATGAAAGGGAGGCGGTGGATTGGTCTGGCAAGCGTGTGGCTCTCACCGCGCTGTCAGCTCAGGGGTGCATGGAGTATGGCCGTCTCTTGGGTTCTGAGCAGTAGTTTCGGCTCCAATGGACTTCCACCACTTTTCTCCTGCTGTATTTCGAGAGCAAATGGTCATCCAAACATTCTGGAGGAATACCTTCCATCGTGGCAAGTTAAAAACAGCAATGAGCTTTTTAAACTGTCCTCGGTATCTCTTAAGAAGTCCTTTGACAAAGGGAGAGTAAAAACGCAGAGCAGCATCTGTGACGTGGCAAAAATAACAGAATAGAAAATAAGGGAAAATAACATGCACCTGAGACAGTGTGTGTGTCTGTGTGTATGTCCATTATTTTATTTTTGCCTTGTCTCTGGTTGGAGGTATGATCTTTATAGAAGATAAAACTTGTTGAAGCCTAGATATTTATGAAATCCCAATGCACAAGAGAATAATAAAAAACAAAAATTGTGACTGAAATTATGTTTTTGATTTGCATGAAAACCAATGGCTGAGAGCTGGTTGCACATGACTTTCTTAACTCCCTTTTTCCTGTCGCGTGCCATGACAACGCAGAATGTTTTATTTACATTGTTTAGTTTTTGTAGTGCAATAATTTGTATAACGTTCTGTGAAAAAGTTGCATACTTAAACAGATCATATAATTCGTATAATATTTAGTGCCTTCTATTGAGTTGTCTTGTTTTTTGCATTGCAAAAACGTAGCTTGTAGAATCTAGAAAATGTTTTTTTTTTCTTCAAAGCTGCTGCCTTTACAGTCTTAGACCTAGTGAAGCACCTTTTGTCTGAAAATCCACCCAGTGTGGCTGGAATATAAAGCTTTGAATTTCAACTCGGAATATTTTAAAAGTAGTAATAAGTAGGGTTTCATGTTTTTCAGGGTTTATTTTTTATCACTAATTAATATAATTTACCTGACTCTGTACAATGAATATTGGAAGGTTCTTAAGTGCAGATCAAATTATGGACAACAAATGGTTAGATATAGAGGTAGTTCCCAAGTTCTTTGACAGATGTATAAACAGGAATATAAACATTAAATTAATTTCTGTGAAACAGTTGCATTCTTTTTTCTTGAATGTTTGAACATATGATGATAGATTTCATACTTACTTGATTACCTCTTGTTCTTAGTTTTGATTGCTGGAATAATCTGTTTTTTGTGTGTGTTGTGTATTGCTTGAACTGCAAAATTGTGAAGTGATTTGTACCACTGCCGATGGGTCTCGGGGCACATCAAGCTTTGTATTGAAGCTGCTCCACCATTTCTTTAAAATGTAAATCAACGTTATTATTAATGGTTTTATTTGAATTCGGGGGTAATTTCACAGTGTCAACGGTCCCTACAACTGAACCATGCGCAGCCGCCAGGGGGAGTGGTGGGATAGGAAGGAAACGAGCTTCCCAGCGACTACGTCCAGGGGTTAAGTTTTAGTGATTTTTAAGTAGCAACGTTTATTGGACCAGCGCCTGTTTAGTTTTGTCGTGGGACCATTACAGTAATATCACAGGCAAAGTGAGCAATGCCAAATCCAAACTGAAAAAAAAAAAAAATGGGTGCGTTCTTATGATTTTAGGGTCTCTGTTTGTGTCCAGACATTACTCATTTTTATTTTGAATTCTGGGAAAAGTTGGAAAATGACAGAGTTATTTTCTGAATTTTGGTGAACTTGGAATGTAATAAAAAAATTAACTCTGATAAACCCCAAATGTTTATTGAAAAATCAAATTAAAAAAACACTCCAAATTTAATTAAAAAAAGAATTAACTCGAGAAATCAGGGAACCCTAGTAATTAAAAAGCATCTGCCATGCTTGGGAAGGGGGGGTTGTTTTGGTTTCGCTTTTGTTTGTTTCCTTGAGACACCCCACATTACGTTTTGAGCTCGTGAGAAACGGATCTGGGAAGTTTAGTTTCTCTCTGAGAACATTGAGCACCTCCATCTTTTTCCCACATACCCTATGACAAGCTACGGTCAAAGCTACGGGCTGTCGGATCCAACCACGAGCCAGCTAGGAACCACGTGGTAGTATACTGCTCCGACGTGCATGTCTGAGCAGCGTGCTAATGCGCATTCCCTGGCGATATATCGTGCGCTTTCTAACCGACTTTCCGATTGGACCTGGCAGCCCGTGGCTTTGGCTGCGGATTGTCATAGGCTGAGGCAGAACGTAGTCGACAATTTGACAATGGCATCCACGTGACCAATGACCTCTCCTCGTGTGTCCATGTCGACTGCATTTAAGAGGGCTAATCAACTATTGGGGTCGTTTCAGAAGGAAATTTTCTCTCGCCCACGTTTTATTAAAGCTTCTTTTACATAAAACTTTGCTTCATACTAAACTTTAATATGCGTTTTCAATCTGGGACCCTGGCAGTCACCCTTGCATCTGCGGTAAAATCCATACAAAATCGCTCCACTCGTGTCCATACTTCCCAGCTGTCGCCGCATAGCTAGCATTACCTCTATGAAAGCATCTCTATGTCCTCACCCAATCTATCCGTTCTTAGAAAAATATCTCGTCTATGAGTGTTTCGTACGTTTCATCGCTCTGACCCAACACTTTTGCCGGGCGCCGTTTTCAGAACCTGTCTTACGGGTCATCGTGCATCTATCGCCAACTAAAAGCTGGGATGTCCTCCATTGCAGCACATCCACTTCAATGCCCCTTCCTCGCCCCAATCTTCCATCGACGGGATTCGGCTTCCCGCAGCCGCTGTTGCGATT
>JAZHYW010018413.1:0-55151 GCA_037355805.1 Ixodes ricinus
CTGGGCACCGTAGTGTACGGACGCGGAATGTCGAGCTCCGATGGAGCGGCGATAACGGCCCAGCCGGGCCGTGGTGATAAGGCGTTTTCTGCTGAGCTGGATTACTCTGTTCATCTGCCACCACTGCCAACAGGACCTACTGTTTTAAACTCGGTATTCTTACATGCCGACGTTAAAGGACGCCCGTACCGCGTGGAAGACTTCCGAGACGCATTGACTCGGGCGGGCCTGCTGGCCGACGTGGTTTCACTGGGCTCCTACCAGATGAACCATGTGTGGCTGACGACCTTCAAGAGCAACGAAAGCAAGAAAAAACTGGTTGAAGCCCGAGAACTCGTCGTGAAGGACCGGCGCTGCATCGTGATTGATCCCAACGGCCAGAATGTTCGCCTCAAGGTTCACTGGTTGCCTCATCATGTCTCTGATGACGAGGTGCGTACCACTTTTTCGTCATACGGCAAAGTAACTGACGTAACGAGGGAGAAGTGGCGCATTCCGGGCTGTGAAGCAATCGAGTCCAACACCCGGACGGTTCTTGTTACACTGAAGGCGGGCGTTACCGTGGAAAAACTACCGCACCAAGTGCGGATAGCCGGAGGAATGACGCTTGTAGTGGCACCAGGCAGGGCCCCGCTCTGCCTTAGGTGTTATCGCACTGGCCATATTCGGCGCGAGTGCCGGGTCCCCAAGTGCAGCGAGTGCCGTCGGTTCGGCCACACGGCCGAACATTGCGTGCGGACTTATGCGGCGGTCGCAGGGCCTGCGGGAGGGGAGAGGATACGTCTGAGCTCCTAATGGATGAAGCAGACATGGAGGAAGAGGGGCCACTGCGAAGCCAGTGCTCGCCCCTACACCGGAAGGAGCGACAAGCGTCAAAGCGCTGGTGCCAAGCGACGACCAACAGCTTTTCACGGAAGCAGCGACCCCTAAAGCCGCTGGAGCCGTCGGTGGCCACCCTGCAAGCGTCGTAACCCTTACCGAAAACAAGCAAGAGGTTGAGACAGGAGCCGACGAGGTGACGGACATTACCATGGCCAACGCTGGTACCCAGGCCGTCAAAAGGTCAAGGGAAACTGATGAAGACCCGGCAGGAACCCTCAAGGGATTAGGTGAAGCTGAACCGCCATCGAAAACGACTCCAGGACGTCCCCTTCGTTTGCCACAGAAGACGAAGACGAAGCCCCCATAGACCAAGGAGGAAAGGGAGCGCCGGTACTGTGATACGCATAGCCCGCGCTTGGTGAGGGTGCCTTCGCTTGCAGTGTCCTTCTAGTGGTGTAACGGAGATGTCACAGCTTGTTGACTCAGTCAAATTTGGAACTCTGAACGTTCGCGGCATGTCCACGAGCCGTAGACAATACCAGGTACGAAGAGTTCTTGAAGACAATGATCTGGACATCTTCGCAGTCCAAGAGACAAAAGTAGAAAGTGAGGAGGACACAGCGAGGCTAGTTCAGCCCTTTCAGGCCACATTTGATATCTGTGTTAGTCACGCTAACGGCTTGTCGGGGGGTGTTTATTATTCATCAGAAGGGCGCTGAATGCTAAGGATTACGTAATAACTACAGATAGTTTCGGTAGGCTTATTGTATGCGATTTCGTTATTTTTGATAAACCTTGGAGGGTC
This sequence comes from Ixodes ricinus, assembly GCA_037355805.1. Classification (NCBI taxonomy): domain Eukaryota; kingdom Metazoa; phylum Arthropoda; class Arachnida; order Ixodida; family Ixodidae; genus Ixodes; species Ixodes ricinus. The sequence goes on from JAZHYW010018413.1 coordinate 1,628, forward strand.
ATTTGCGTTTATTGTCCTAATCAGGTTAAAGAAAGGAAGGGATTTTTTGAGTGCCTACATCACTTTTTAAACTGTGCCCGAGAAATAGTATTGTTAGGGGATTTCAATTGCGTCTGCGAGGAAAGCGACAGGTCAACTAAGGTAAAACATAGCGACTCCAGCGCATTGTTTCTGAGCACTATGGTTCATGAATACTATCTCCTTGACGTTGCTACTTTTCAAAAAAAGACGGAGACGCTCAGATACACGCATTTTTGTTCGTCCAGTCACGCTAGACTTGACAGGGCTTACGTGTCAGCCGAGCTTTTAACTGGGGCGGACGAGTACAAAGTTTTGCCGATAATTTTCAGCGATCACGCACTGGTGACGTTCACTCTGGGTAGAGCTAGAAGGAAAACTAATCGCTTCAGTTGGGGTTTGTGGAAATTTAATTCTAAGCTACTTGACGACGAAGTTTTTACTAATATGCTAGAGGCGTTGTTGGCGAATATGTCCAGTGGGCATTTTAATAGCTCAGCTGAGGCATGGGAGGTAACCAAGCAAGAAATAAAGCTAGCAGCCCTAGAAAGATCCCACGCTCTAAAATATTTAAGGGACAAAGAAGAAAACCTACTTCGTGCAGATTTAAAGAGACTCTTTAAGTTAGAATCCGAATATCCCGGTATATATATAAACGATATTAGAACTACTAAAAATAGCTTATCCGCAATAGAAACGGAGAAGTATAAAGGGGCGGTAATCAGAGCGCGTGCTGAAAAATATCTCCTTGGAGAACAACCGACCAAAAGAGCGCTTAGTAGAGAAAAGCACTACGCGAGTAAGAAGAGAGTCTGTGAAATTGAGTATCGCGGTTCGTTAAGTTCGAAAGATGACGTGATAGAGCATGCATTTGTCGAGTACTACAGTCAGCTTTTTCAGCGTGACGCAAAACCGAATCGGGGTCACCTTGATAACGCCTTCTTGCATCTGATTCCAAGATTAGACGAGAACACGACTGCTTGGCTTGAGCAGCCAATTGAACTTAGCGAAATCGAAGCAGCTATAGACGAACTACAATCTGGAAAATCACCCGGTCCGGACGGGCTAAATGCTACTCTGTACAAAAAATATAAGAACGTTTTAGCACAAGAGCTTCATAAAGTGATATTGGAAGCGTTCTCAAAAAAAACATTGCCACCTTCTTTCCTTAATAGTCACACAGTCCTCATTCCAAAAGTTTCCGACGAAGAAAAACTTAGGAATGTCAAAAACTACCGGCCAATTGCTTTAAGCAACGTTGATTACAAGATTTTTATGAAAGTGCTTGCTCGTCGACTTCAAACTGTGATACACAACATCATAGGAGCCCATCAAACATGTGGGATTAAAGGGCGGACAATTTTTACAAACGTTCACTGTGCACGCAGTATTCTCGAGTGTTGTGACGCGGATCAAGGCCAGGTAGCCATGTTACAAATAGATTTAGAGAAGGCTTTTGATCGCGTACAGCATAATGTGTTGTTTGATTTACTGGACCGCGTTGGGGTTGGCAAAGTTATACTAGCTGGTGTACGAATGGCATATAGTGGGTGTACTACGCAACTGATTGTGAATGGTCGCCTTACTCAGCCCGTCCAAGTTTTGTCATCTGTAAGGCAGGGATGTCCCCTTTCACCTCTATTATTTAACATTTATTTAGAACCTTTCTGTCGTCGGATAATTGAAAATAGAGATATACAAGGTTTTAGGTTGCACAGCAAAGAAGTCAAACTGCTGGCTTATGCGGACGATGTGGCTGTATTTTGTAACGATAAAAAGAGCATATCAGAGGCTGTGCGTGTGATTAAAAGTTTCTGTGAAGCAACCGGGGCTTCTGTAAATTGGGCGAAATGTGTTGGGTTTTGGCACGGGTCGTGGGCAACGAGGCCCCAGCAATTCGAAAACATTAGCTTCATGCTCACCCCTGTCCCCTATCTTGGAGTGCCTCTTCAGCATTATAAAAAAAACAATTCGTATTGGTCATCGGTCATCCAGGAAACCCGGGAAATGCACAGAAATGGACAGGAAGCGACTTATCCATTTTTGCTCGGGCCACGGTGTGTAACGTGTTTTTAATTGCCAAAATCTGGTATATTCTTCAAGTAATCAGTTGTTCCCGCATCAACATTCAGAAGCTACATCGTGTTTTTGCCGTATTTATATGGCAGTCTGGATGGGAGAGAGTAAGCCGTGATAACCTTTTTTGTCGTGTCGCCAAAGGCGGACTTTCCTTGTCACACCTTTTCGTTAAGCAAGTGGTTTCGAGATTCATGTTTTTACGGGATCAAGCCGACCCTTTTCTGCGTACTGTGATACAAACCTGTTTGGCGGAGCATCTACCTTCGTTTGTCGTCTCGTCATTTAAACGTAGTGCGTGCCATCTCAGCCCTTACCTGAGTGAAGTAGTTAGCGCATTTCAGTTTTTGTGTGTGCGTTTTTCTTTAGAATATCTTTCTGGAGTCGCCCGGAAGCGTCTGTCGGGGGATTTATATGATGTTCTTTTTCCTGTACCTTTGTATCGTAACAGATGCTGTGAACGCCGCGAGCGGGACGTTCTTAGACGTGTCAAAAAAATGCACGTTCCGCCGACAGTTAAAACCTTTTTCTTTAAGCTCCATACCAATACTCTTCCTGTGAAGACATGGCTTAAAGATAAAGGCATCTTTGTTCCTTGGGGAGTTCATTGCTTTCTGTGCCAAAAACCGGAAACGATTGAGCACGTTTTTCTAGAGTGTTGGGACGCCCTGCTCTTTTGGGACGTCTTGCAGAGGACCATAAAAAAGAACTTCCCATCACCCCGGACGGTATTAGGTTCTTAAATACAGAAGTTCAGACTGACGATATGATGCCTTTAGATACAGTCATGCTCATTGGCCTCCACAGCATTTGGAAAAGTCGTATGGCTGTAAGACATGCTGATGTGAATGTAGGGCCTGTGCGAAAATATTTCGTGCAAACTGTATGCGAGTTAACAGCTGTCTACAAAGCCAAGATTCCTCCCCTGAGTGGTTACCTGTCTTCGAGGAACTGAAGGCCTTAAAAGACTTTTAAACTAATGACCAGCTCTAGCCTTGGATCAGGCTGGGCACTTTTCTTTTAAAAAATGTTTCTGTTGTATGTTATTATGTTACAAATTTTTATTGTGGCAAATAAAAAAAAGCGCGCTTGTGGCATAACGGTTAAAAAAAATCCTCTGTGCGTAGCAGCGCCAACCAGGTTGTCTTTTATCGTTTTCCTCGCATAGGAAAAACAGGATAAATGTACCACTCAAAGATGGCGGGTTCGAATCCCGGCCGAGGTGCCCGCAATCTGACGGAGGCTTGTTGCGGAGAAGGCGCCGTGCAACCGAGCTTTAGGTTGCACGTCAAGAAAGATCCCCAAGGTGGTCCAAATTAATCCTCAGTCCTCCGCTGGGGCGTGCCAGGTGCCCGTCGTTGGTTTGGCACGCAAAACCCCCAAATTTGACTTTTGCCACTCAAAGACATCTTTTGTGAAAGTGTCAGTGCCCTCCCACTGATTTGTTTATTTAACATGCATTGGTTTACGCCCGAAGGGCACTCAGAAACACCCTGTGCTCGACTGAGACAAAGCCGGAGCAGAGCGCAATCTAGATTTCGATGGTAAATCTTCCCTTCAGGCCCTCTGTCTGTTCTTGATTTGTTTAGAGCGCAGCTCTTAGGCGCCAGTTTCCGGCCTGAGCTTGGCGTCGCCGTCAACGTAACCGCGCGTTGCATTATGGGACGTTTCCCGCAATGACGTCACACGTGACGCTCACGAGAGTTACCTTCGTGAGGGTTACCCTCAGGAGAATCACGAGGGTTGACCCCCATAGGAGGGATCGCGAGGTTGCGCCCAACGAGGGTCACGAGGGTTACTCTCTACGAGGGTCACGAGGGTTACCCCCTCAAGAAGGTTACGAGGGTTACCGTCATGAGGGTCACGAAGGGGTCACCCTCACGAGGGGCATGAAAGGTTACCATCACGAGGGTTACGAGGATTAGGCTTCCAAGGGGGTCACGATGGTCACGAGGGTTACCCTCCACGGGGGTTAGGAGGATTACCCTCAGAGGGTCAGCCATGATGGCCACGAGGGTCACCCTCACGAGAGTTACCGTCGTGACGACACAAAACACGTGACACCACGTGTGACGTCATTGCACTAAAACATGTGACTATTACGTCACGTGTGACGTCGCGTAACACGTCACACGCATCTAACATTGTCAGCAATATTCCCGCTAAATTTAGCGGGGAAATGTTTCCGCTATATTTGGCGAAAAATATTCCTGCTAAATTTACCCTCATGACGTCACGTATGACGACACGTGTGACGTCGTAGTGACGTCACGTGTGACGTCAATAGGGTGTACACTTTTCCCGCTAAATGTTGGCGGGGAAGAGGGGCATACCACTCCTCCCGTACCCTCCCCTCCTCCTCCCTCAAAGACTTGCGGCTCTAATTGGGCGTTACAGAGGCCTTAAACGTCTTTCATTTTTTTGCGCGGATGATGATGATGATGATGATGATTTTGTGGCTGTTCCTTTGAAGCGGGCGGTTTGAATAGAAATCATACCTAGCCAAATAAAACCGGAAAGAAAAAAAAGAAAAAAAAACCGCACTACTGTTGCATTCTTCGCCACCAGTCCCTCCAGCCTCCTTTAGTCCTCTCGACTGCGTCAAAGCCGTACTTCAGCCAGCTGCAGTGCCACTGCAGCGCGATTTACGTCCACACTTCGGGCCAGCACACAGCATCCCCTGCCTGTGTCCTCAACCGAAGCCGAGGCTGCCAGAGTTTGTTCGTGGAACAGTGCTCGTCTAGATGCAGCTCCGCCGTCTGGCGTGCCTGGCCCTGTAATCCACCGGGTGTCTTGGTACGAGACTTGGGCAGGAGAGCACAATATGCTTGATAGTTTTCTTCGGTTTCACCATGCCCGGCATGATGCTGATTGTACCTGCTGGTCAAAACGCTGCCCGTACACTAGTTGCTCGGCCTCTCCCGCACGTGGTGTTTCAGTGCCAGGCGGCTGCCCAGGCTATTATCATACAGGGTTGTCTCTGTCGATACTTCATTTTTCCAGCGGTTGTACACTTGCAGGGTTGACTTTGAGCGGGCGGCCTCCGACCACTGCACAGCCTCTTCCTTTCGCGCACTCTCTTCTTCCGCACATCCAGTTCCCACTTTTGCTCTGTAGTGGCAGCCACGGGCACAGTAAAGCAGCTTTTCATATTTCTTTTCCAGCTGGTACAGTCGCTTTCTCCACTTTGTCTGTATCCCCGTCAGGTGTATGTACACAAATAGTCGTTTGGCCCACCGTCCTCGGTCCATGAGTCGCAGACGCCCGTCGTGGCCGATCTTGCTAGCTGCTTCTCTGGCTTCAAACGATGACCATCCAAGATCTCCTTGGACAGCTTCCCCTTGTTCGCCACCATGCCATGGCAGCCTAGGGCCTGCTCTCCCAACTCGCGCTGCCGGCGCTCCAGAATGTCCCTTACGTCTCCAGGAATGCACACAACAGCATTAGCAAACGTTAGGCCAGGTACCATGGCTGCTTTCCAGAGTTCCCCTCTTTGTAACCAGAAATCGTGATTGCAGCTCCATAGGTTACGCTTGCGAAGGACACTGGTGTTTCCGTACGGTCGTCTTCTTCCTGAGGTGGAGATGGTGTTCGCCAGGTATTCTGGTTTATTTGTGAGTAGAATACCCAGGTACTTATAGGTGCCTTGCAGGGGGATTCGTTCGCCCTTCAGCACGCAGTGACCAAGACGCGCGCTCAGGCCCGGCTAGGGCTGCAAATGACCGCCGACCCCGCTGTTGTGAAGCGAAGGCAGTAAAGCGCATCCGCCTCTTCTACACAGATGACTAAAAGCTGTTGTAGTGCGCTCCCACACCTTCCGCTGTAGTAGCACGATGTCATCCGCAAAGGTGAGACCTGGTAGCGTCCAGTTCACTGGCTCTCCTTTTTCTAAATGGGTGAAACAGAATCCTACCCCGACTGGAGCAAAAGCGCCTCTCTAGCCCCGACACATGGAGGATATATAAGAGAGGAAAGTATACTTGTCGTAGACCTCTTGTTACAGTCACTTGCTCCGATTTGGCACCATTCATCTCTGTTGTCACCGCGTTGCCCGAATACAGATGATTTGACGAGGCCACCACTGCCGTGGCATGTCTAACTGTTCTAGGTGCGACAATAACTCGTGAGGCACACTGAGAACAAGACAGCTCGCGCGGAGAACAAGACAACCTGCCATCTATCTGGCGGAGCCAACCAAGAAATTACCGGATCACTGAAAACATGGACGCTCTCCGCGCTCTACCGTCGTTACTCGATCAACTCAGTGGGCAAACCCCCCACGGAGAGCGTGATCCCTTCTCGTACCCCTCAGCCGGGCTAACGCTGTTCGAAGCGCCAACCTTCCCTGCATCGCCGCGGCGCGTCTTACAACAGCAGTTCGAAACACGGCCGCAGCGGGCAAGGTGATGACGCTTCAAACAACATTTTCTCGAATCTAGGGGTTATCAGCGGAAACGACGTGTGCCAGCGCGGGTCTTCGGCGGGATCACGCTCTCAGTGAAAGGTTGCCAACTGAGTCGATCGAGCTAACGTTGCGTTCTACGGCGTGTCGGGTTGACTTCTACGGCGTGTGGCTTCACATTTATGATAATAGCCAGTTAATCATAAAACTGAGTAACTAATTTAACACCCCGAGATGTTTATAAGAGTACTTGGATTACTGTAGAGTAGGTTATAGCCTTTATGGGGCAGATGTTTCAGTAATCGTTGCATGAGTTCTGGTTGTCCTCGCTTGGGCACGCCGTGCGCCAAACCTGGAAATTGCGATCTTTTTTGTTTCTTCAGAACTCCGATTTTAGTGCAATAGGCTTTTACAATGAACTGGGTTTGGTTTTAACAGCATAGGTCTTCGCGCTCATGCCCGAGAACAACAGAAACTTCAAGAAGGTTCAGCTCTGCTCGAAAAGATCGCCGATGATGAAATCTCCGACGGGGGCTTGTCTGATGACGAGTTTGGAAATTCAGAGTCCACAAATGAGGTAAACTGATCTTATACAAATAGTAGTTTCTCACTACGCAATATTGTTTCTTCGTGAATACTGAGTGCTCAATTGATTTCAACAGGTTCTTGACGATCCAGAGCATGGACCGCCGACTTCAGCTCCGCGAGCCGATGAGGAAGAGCCCCCAACAGCTCCCAAAAAGGGTCACTTGAAGTGGTTCGCGCGAGATTTCACTCCGGGTCCTGAAGACTGCACGTATCGAATGAAGGGTGGCTCGACCCCTTAGAACCTCCAGAGCACTTTATGAGGTACATTTCACATGAGGTGTTCGAGCAACTATCAAAGTTTACGAACATCTACTTTCTGCAGACGAGCGGGAAAGAGCTCGCCACGACACCTCAAGAGATCAAGGTTATTTGCGATCCTCATGGTCATGGGTGCCCTAAAGTATCCCAGAATTCCGATGTATTGGCAAGCTGGGACGAAAATTCCTATGGTGGCAGGCTCAATGGCAGTCAACCGAATTTTAGTATCAGGTAAGCACTGCACGTGAGAGAGCCGTACAGCCAGACTGGACCCAAAGAATTGGGACAAGTTTTGGAAAGTCCGCCCGATCTTCGAAGTTGTTCTCCTTCGTTGCCTTGAGATTGAGCCAGCCCAAGAAAACAGCACTGATGAGCAAATGATTGTGTTCACTGGCAGGGTGACGGCAGTCTTGGGTAAGCTACTTTTAAAAAGTAATTCGTTACAGTTAGTTACTTTCAGTTTCTTTCAGAAAAAGTAGCGAAGTTACCATTGCAGTTACTGCAACAAAAAAGTAACTAGTTGGAGTTACAGTTACTTTTAAAAAGTGAAGACGTTACTTTTCAGTTCTCTTTTTATAACACTAAACAATTTAGGAAAAACTTGGAAACGGCCCTTACCAAGTTTTATTGCATAAAATTAAAAAGAACGCATTTTACTTCATATTGTAACTTAGCAGCAGTTTATTCTCGAAATTTGTGCCTGAAAGAGAAAAATGTAAACACGAATCAGTCGGGCTTCCACCATAGCGGTAAATGCAAACTTTATAGTTCACCTGGAAAATTAGTCAATATTATGAAAAGAATGAAGACCGAAACTCACCTCGAGGTGTTTCTCGTATCTTAACACGAAGACTTGTTGTCGGAGTACTCCCTGCGGCAAAGTTTGCATACTGCGGTCAAGTTGTTAGCAACCAACTTCACCACTGCAAAATACTCTCTGTACGCCGGCCATTGTAGTTCTTCTTTGTTTTCATCCACATCCCTATCCTTGGTAGTACCAGTACATTGCTGGCTCGTCGACGGTTGTGCTGGGACCACAGAGTCCTTGGACATATTTCAGTTCGTACCCGGCAAGCCAGAAACAAACCCCGCGCAAACAGAAATAAATTTTGCCTCCACTGTTGAAACCACGCCGGAGTAGTGGCGCAAATCAAAATACGAAACATGCACAGTGCGGAGTAGTAGCGCTAATCAAAATACGAAACAGACGCAGTGCCTTCCACGTGTATTGTTGTTTCACGGTTGACTCACCCGATTAAAAAGCGTGCGCAGAAAAAGGAAAAACCGCAAAAGAGATAGTGCTTCAAGATACTAAGATCTAAGTGTTGTCACAAAGTGCAAGCGCGTGCGTAAAGACAACTAGATTTATTTTTATCAAATCTACACTTGGCTATATTCGGATCGTGACTCGCGAGAAAGAACGTAATTACAAGTTTGTGCAAGGCCAACTTCACACTCGTAATGACAATTTGGAAAGGGCAAGGAATAGCTAGATTATACTCGTTCAATGATATGTTATTAATAAAAAGCTGGAAGGTAACGACACTAGTGACGTCGTTACTTTCATCGTTACCTCAGAAAAAGTGATAGAGCTACAGTTACAAGTTACATTTTTAAGAAGTAACTCGTTACAGTTAGAAGTTACCAAAAGAGTAACAAAGTTACAGTAACGCGTTACTAGTAACGCGTTACTACTCAAGACTGGCCGTGGCGGCGAAACAGTTTGTAAGGAGCAAACCCAATCCCGAGGTAGTGAAAGTGTTCGTGCGGTGCAGCAGAGATGGGGTAGCCCACGATTTTGAGTTCATCAGGGGAAAGGGACGGGCGTTGATGCGAAACATGCCCACCTTGGACTCGGTGGTTCGGTTGTCTTGGGGCTAGTCGAAAGTCTCACAAAGGACAAAACCTTATCTGCTGCTTCGACAAATATTTCACCTCGCTAAAGCTCCTATGGGAGTTCAAGCTCTTATGGGCGTACTGGCCACTGGTACAATCAAATCTTATTGGTTGCTTGGGTGCCAGCTGAAAAGTGAAAAATAATTGAGAGAAGAAGAAAGAGAAGACTTGACAGCAAGGTATCAAAAGATGGAGGCGTGGAAATCGTCCGCTGGCAGGATAATGGGGTAGTAAACATTGCTTCAACTCATAATAGAATTGGAGAGATTGGGACCTGTGAAGCGCGGGATTGAAGCCAAAAAGGAGCAAATCGAGATAGAGGTGGCCCGAAGCTGTACTAGACTACAACAAGTACATGGGAGGAGTAGAAAACTAGACTTCATCATGTCTCTATACCCATTCCGGGTCCGGACGAGAAAGTGGTCCGTATGTTCATCTCTCATTTTATAATTTTTTGTATTGTCCAACAGCTGGCTAGAATACATTAGAGACGCGAATGAGGAGGGGCTCTCGAAGAAGGCAACAAAGGACATATTGGCTGTCCAAATAGGCGTTGCACAAAGCCTCATCGCATGCAACAAGGCACCACAGGAGAGGGTACGTCCAAGCCAGGACACTGCTCAACAACCCCCCAGGAAGCCTCACAACGCAGAATCGATTGCCCACAAATACCGTGAGGTATGATGGGCAGAATCACAGAGCCACACCTATGGGCACCGTTTGCCCACAGATTCTGACGCGAGGATGCCAGTACATGGAGCCGCATTTGTTGCCACAAGTGCAGCACATCTTCCTTCCGCCTGACAGCAGAAAGCGACTACTTCCTCGAGTTTCACGCCAGATAGAGTGTAAAATGTGGCTCCCTGATCATAAACTAGTGATCTTGTTATGTTTTCTTAATGTTTTTGAAGGAATCTTCAAACAAACAAGTTTTCATGCATTTTCACTTTTTGGGTTACATCAAGACAGAATGTGCACAAATGGGGACACAACAAAAATTGTGTTCTTATGAAAAAAATCATTGGAACTTCATTTTTTGGAATCTGAATATTTAATGTTAATTTAACTTGGGCAAACACTTTAGGGTTTTCTTTCTTAATTCGTGACTGAAGGGTGCGTATATATAGTAGTATAAGGCAAACCACTCTGCCTAGGGCGGTTACAAAGCCGCGAGAGGGATGTGAGGTCACATCATTTATTATTATTATATATGGCCTTTCCGAACCTCCCATCAGGCCATCTCTGGTGAGCGGAAAGTGATCTGGGTGGGCTGACCCCACCAGGCAGGAGTGTTTGATGAGCTGCCTGGTGTGTTTTTAACACCCAGTTTGGGGTGCACCTCGTTAGCCACCTGGTGTGCCCACCGGGCCACTCAAGTAAGTACATCACGCTAAGCTGGTGTGCCTCAATGCTATCTGGTGTGGCCACAGACCTTTGGTGGACATCGCCAGGCTTGCGTGCTGTGCACGTCAGCCTGTCTGGTAGACACACCAGAACTGCAGTCAGCACCAAGATTCCCTGGTGTAATATTCGTTATGGCTTTGACCGGCTGTGTGAGGAGCAAGTACCTGGCGTCTCGCGTTAGCCAATTCCTCTATGCCTCACTTGTCGTATCGAATTATTCGCCGAACACGACCTTACCCAAAAATTAGTTTTCATGCCACTTCTAAAGTGCGCGGATTTCACTTGCGTTTCAAGTTCGTTCATCCTTTTTTTGCTTGAAAATCGGACGTGAAAAATCAAAGCGAGAACGAACTTACGACAGCTATTTGCCTCAAACGCTAGGTACCTTTAGTTTCTTGTCCCCACAGAGGCGTCACGTGACTCGAAATTCCTCTTGCGGTTCTTTTCAACCGTCGGGAGAGATATCCACGCTTACCAGCAAACCGGCCCAGGGCTTGTGCTTGGAGATGCCTCAGTAATTTTAGCAGAGAGCTGGACGAATCGTAGGAACAAATGAGGTGGACGGTGACTACTGTGTGGGTTTGAAACTAGAGACAGATCTGGAGCGATTGCTTTCAGTAATGAGGAGAAAACCCTGAAAACAAACTGTAATACATCTCGTGGAAGAAGCACAAGCCTTGGTGATACGGGCGAATGTCGGAAAGGAATACAGAAGGATGACAAACGAAATACAGTGGAGAAGGCAAAGGAATTAATCTATTATGAAGCACAATGTATCATTAGAGAGGTCGTTAGAGGTATGTGAAAAGAAGGCATGGTGCCGGGACTTTCATTCAGTAACGCGGTATTGTGTATGGGGTCGGCTGCTCATTCAGCTTAAAAGATTAGATTAGCATGCGGAGCTGCATGGGGACATATTTAATGAAATCTGAGATCAGGGAGATGAAGGTCTGAGGCCTTTTGAGTGTAGAGAGGCAATCCATGAATTCTGATTGCCTTCATTCCGACGATCACTCACGTCAGCGCATTCCTCCCCGAAAAGCATCCGCGATTATGGCAGCAGCTGTTAGATGCAGAAGACGACGAACTACTTCCTGCTAAAAGTATGAGGAGCGGCTTGAGGACGGCCTTGGTGAACATAGAACTCCCCGTCGGGTGCCTCCAACGTCATATACGCAACAGCGCAAGCCACAACAAGTTAGGCGCTCCCGATGCCACTGCTGGTGTCAAAAAAATTGACGCAATGTGTCCAGTACGCTTAGGTGAGAATGAGACAATTGAGCGCATAGTTTGGCAATTCACGGGGTTTGGTACGGACCTCCTAAAGAGGGAACAGATTTAGCGTGGAAGACTGAGATGATGCAAAAACGGTTGTCAAAAAGGTTACAGTCACAAAGAGGAGACTCAATCATTGGTGAAGGAGGTGGAGTGAAGTGTACAATTTATCAGAGAATCGACGGTTAGTGTGAGGCAAATTGAATGTTTAGTTGTTCAGGTGGCGCAAACTGCCGCCACTACCATCCATTCATCCATCAATTAGTCCCTTGTCTTTTATTAAACAATGGTGCTTTAATTACAGAAATATACAAATTGTTTTAAGCATTATAGAAATCCGAACAATGTGTAGTAAATCAATCTTGACAATACCATGTTTACACGCACCTCAGTTACATTGAGACAAAAAAGTACATAAAAGTGCAGAATTGAAGCAAGAATTGCTAAAGAAAACATATAAGAGCAACCTGCCAATCTGTCATTTTCCCTAATATTTCATTTCCATTTCATTAAATTAGCTCAAAGACATCCTTACCGATGCAATACATGAGCGAGGATTTTATAATGGAGGAAAAAGCACATCGATAAAACTAGGGCTGGAGCAATTGATCGATTAACCTTTCCGATTAATCGATTAAGGCTTTAATCGCGATCAAATTTTTTAACCGGTTAATCGGTTTTTTAATCGGTACTCAAAAAGAAGTCCGTTCTCAGCCAGGTGCTGTGTAGCAAGGTTCGATTCTCGCGCTCTCAAAGCGTCACATGTTCGATGATATACATTACAGTGAGTTGAGGATCTATTACACATCCTGCCCAGGCAACACAGACAAGCAGAAAAACAAGCTGGGAAGCTAACAACGCCGTGGTTACTTGTTCCAGTATTCGGCCCTTAAAAATGGACGACTTCACGAGTATCAAAGGCAATCTCGCTGGAAAGCTTGGATTTAAAGTAAACTCAAGCGGTGAAGTTTTTAACTGGAATAGAAGTCCACTGCATCATCTGTAAAGCCGTTGTCGTACAGTGGAAGCCTAAATCGCTTCAGTATCGCCTACACGCGAAGCACCCGCGTAGCTGCAGCAAGGACCATCCGCCAAAACGCAGACAACAATCAACGCCTTCTCATCGAGGTTTCTTTCTTTGAAAAAAGAAGAAAGCATTGTCCAAGCCCTGACTTCTGTCTTCCTGTCGGAGAATGTGGACAAACTTCTTGTCTTCGGAGCTGGAGCAAAAATATGTGAGTCTTTGAATCGGCGATCTATGTATTCCCAATTCAATGTCCTTTGCTCCGTGTAACAGAAAGTAAAGTAAGTCTTCAAAGGCAAGACGAGTTGTTGCATTCTATTTAATATATTATTTATAAAAATTAACCAACCGATTAATCGATTAATTAATCGATTAAAGGGTGGCAATTAATCAAGTTAAAACTTAATCGAGGCCCAGCCCTATATAAAACATAACTCTAAAAAAAATCAGTGAACCCATCCTTGGGAATGATTATCTACGTTAATGCGAATAGCATCAAACGGTGCGGAGTTATGCGCGTTCGTCAGGTGGCCGGCACACTCTAGATACGCCAGCCCACTCTTGAGGCGATTCTAAATTTGTTGACACTTTCACAGCCCTGCGCACGATCTCCGCAGCCCAGCACGTGCGTTTGTGTCACTTAGGAAGGCGAGCAAAGCACGCGCCATACGCACAAACACTCAAAATGGTACCGACCAGACTTTCTGGCGTCTCAGCTTAGTCTCAACCAACGGTACTCTAAACGGTTGTTTATATCTTTACCATAGGACGCGCCTTACAGCGCTGTCACAGCTACGGTGAGCGTAGCCCATGCACGAGGGCTCATTCCGCTCTCGTGAGGGTGAGCACGGCCGCTACATCACCCTCTCCCGAGCGCGGGAGAGGGTGAGCTAGGGGCAGTGCTAAGCCTCACGAGAGCGGAATGAGCCCTCGTGCATGGAACGCGCGCGATGGTAAAGATATAAACAGGTGTTTAGAGTGCGTTGAATGACTGCCTTCATAGCTCTGTGGTTAGCGCGTCTGCCTGCTGATCAAAGGGTCAACGGTTCGAACCCCGCCGGCGCCGGTCTTTTTTATTTATTTATCGACCCGCGGCGTAAGAGGTTAGATAGCCAGATAGATAGATAGATAGATAGATAGATACATAGACGAAAAGTGCATGAAGTATCCAAAGAATGCTATTCGCATTAAAATAACGACAGAGTAACAAAGTTTACATTATATAGGTTCAAACATGGTACCACCTTATCATTCACATCCAAGCATAATCAAGAGTGCAAATTTTTAAGTTCTAAAGTCAAAAAGCCTGTGGTAAATCTAAGAGGGAAAAGCCATGAAAAGCAACAGAAACAAATATCGCGTCAGAAATTCAGGTTGGCTGATCCACACAGAGCACAACAATATTGGCCGCGCTCAATGATTTTGAGTTTTGGAGTACATTTAGTACATTAATGTGACAGTCAAATAACTTTCAAATAACTTTCTTTATCATTTGCAACATAGTTTGTATAGCATAGCATCAGGGTGTATCTATAACAAATATTTGCCAGTTCTCCTAATTATGACTATTTTAGAAAAAAAAATTGAGTTTAGATTGCGTTCTATCTGCAATTTTAGGGCTTGCTTTGTATATGCTAAGTACCATGCAAGTTTCAAAGGCGTTAAATTTTGTTTTAGCGAAGTAAACATTTATAAGTTTGATTTAATAAATCGTGCACCTACGTCAGCTCAAATTTATATGATCTTTGCGTCCACTGTTGCTAAACTTCTTTATATTTTTACGAATTTTAAAACAGAAACAAGTGTGATCACCTTGTATCAGTGGTATAACGAAACATTTAAGCATTTGTTTAAAAACTTCTGCCAACCATATTTAATTTGTAAGCACGCGGACTGTCTAAACCGTTTTCAAGAAAGTCTTACAATAGCTATTCACCCTGGACCAAAACCTAAAATTTCATTAGCCTATGGATAAATATAAATAAATGCGTACCTTTTTGATGTGTCAGTGGGGTAACAGATCTTTTCATGTGCTATTTTTCATAACATCACGATGAGAAATATATTGCAGTGACAAAATAGACAAACGTTCTTGTGTGGTTGAAATATTAAATTCAAACTGCAGACTTTTTATGAAAAAATTAATTTGTCCGATTTGTCAATTGTGTAACAATCAGTCGCATAACGGTCATTCTATGACAGTCGTGTAACGGTCCGTCGCGTAACCATCAGTTGTATCGCGAGTAAATCGCAGCACGGGTGAGTCGCATCAACAAAACAAATATTAAATCTCCCATTGGTATTCAATGATATACTCATGCTGATTTATCAGCATTCTTTGTCGCACTCTTCACTCAGGGTAAAAGCCTAAAAGTTCATAAACTTAATTCTAAACGATAACAAAATGTGCGTACTTCCAATGTGTCAGTGCTAAACGAATACCTCGCATCTTATCTTTTGAATACCTGAATTAAAAAAAGAGATATGTCAACAAAGACATACCTCAATTGAAATAAATGTGTAGAGCGAGCGAATGTTCTCGTAGATTTTGAATGTGAGTGAACTGTAAGTCGTATGACGGAGCAGTCGTGCCACTTGTCAGTCGTTTCACGAGTCAGCCATGTCACGAGCAGACGTTTCGCGGGTAAGTCATGTCACGGGTCACTCTAATAACGAGCTGATCGGTCGTGTCACCTGTCGTTGAGTCCAACTTTGCAAGATTTCTGCGACTGATACTGGGTTTTTTGCGCACGCTTGAAAACTATCAAAAACGGTGTATGCGAACGAAAACAGTAAACTTAGGTTTGAAGTGGACACAATGTGCGGAGCCTTGCAGCCCTCGCAAGAATATTTTCTTTTCTTGACACTAAATTTGAGTCACTACGTTTTATGTATATTATTACAAATATTAATATTCCAGAATGAAAACCAAATGCATTCTGGTAACCAGAAAATGGAAAGCAGTAAAATAGCTATTGCTCGTTTTATCTTGAGTCCGTTCTACAATATTTGTTGTCAACGATATATATATACATTCTGTGACCTCGGGCTTTGTTTTCTATGAAAAAAGAAAACGAATGAATTACCTATTGATCAACATAAGCTAAGCTAGTACACTAAAGTAAATGTCGGCAAATTAACGTTTCATGAACTTAAATGTTTAATCTTCGGAAAATGACCCGACCGTTTTCGTTCAAACTGAATGTTTAGGTTTCCTTGACAAGTGACAATCGTGTCGTTCATTTTGTCTGGATTGAATTGCTTGACACTATATTCATTCAACCTTGGAACAATGTTGTGAGAGCCGTTTATGTGAAGCAGCAGAGTCGTTTCAAAATGCTGAAAGGGGGAAAATGTGGTACGGTCTCTTCGGTTATTTTTTCACATTTCGGGCATCCTTGACATCAATCATCCCAAAAGTCAGCCAATGCCAAGTTCTTCCCAATTACTTTTATTGACCAATTCAAGTTTACAAAAAATAAGAGCGCAGTGAAATTTAATCACTTTCACGTGAAGCCGGAAAGCAGCCGACGCCCCGATTCATAGGAGCCGATCAAGCAGTACAAAAAGTGCATCATCACCACCCTCGTCGTCTTTGTGCGTTTGAAAATCGCCGGTTAAAAACTATCATGCACATAAAAGAAAGCGCTGGATCATGGGGCTTTTGCTGTTCGTGATTGGTTTAGCCGCGGATAGCAAACGCACAAAGACGACCAGCGCCGTGACGATGCACTTTTTGTACTGCTTGATTGGCTCCATTAGACCATTGCGTCGGCTACAGTCGGAATTACAGTAAAACGGAGTATATAACACGACACATACAAACGCAGATGCACGTACTGAAAGCGCAATATCACGGCGCCTTTCTAGCGCTTGATTGATTTAGCCGACGCTCACGCGAACAAAGACGACGATCACCGTGACGCTGCACTTTTGGCACTGATTGACTCCATCGGCTGTAGCACAGTCGGCTTCTGTCCGAGATAGGGCGAAGCGGAGGATAAACTGATGTCGAACTAGAGTCCACTTTGGATGCCAGATCTCTCGGACCATGCAGTGCCGCTCTCTGTTGACGGTTTTTCGCTACGGCTTTCCGCTCCTCGGGTCGATCAGGTGGATGTAATCGTCGGGGTCTTGCGGCGGGCACTCCTTCTGTCTGCAGGGCTGCCCGGCCATGGCTTTGCCTGAGAGCAAAAGACACCGGGCAGTGGTAAGCCTACTCCTCGCGCAATCGCTCACCTTCGGCATGTTTGCAATCCTCTTGCTCCCGTTTGTTAGTCGTGTTAGTCTTGGCGCCATTCCCTCCGCCACCGCATGCTTCTGTCCCGAGTGAGTCGCTCCTCATCGCCGGAAAATGGGGTGCTCAAGCGTGCAAGTTAGACCCTCCACGTATCCTCCTGAGCGCCGGACCCGAAAGTATGCAGAGAGCCAAGCGTTCCACATTGCGTCTTTGGCGCATCGGAAGGCAAGAAGGGGAGCGCCTGCCAAAGACGCGCAGGAAACGCGCCATAACGAAGCAGGAAAGCGCGCGCCGCCAGTAGTTTAAAACCACGTGGGCGCTTTTTGGCGGGAAAACACCTTAGCATGGACTAACTGAGAAGTGCAAGCGCGAGCGGCTAGCCTGACTGCCTTCACTGGAGCACACGCTGCACGAGTGCTCGTACAGCCGCCGGGGCTTCATCCAAAGCAACTCTTGCGCTTTTAGCATTCGCGACAAACAGTAGTCCATTCTAAGGTGAAACGAAGTATACTAAAGTTGGAGTGGTCACGGAGCGCTTTTTTAAAAGCGATAGCGTTTAGAAAAAGCACTCTATGATACTATTTTTTTTCAAAAACGACATCGTTCTGGAATAGGGAGGCACTGCTGCTGTTGAAGGATGCACTCTCTTCACACAGCGCCTTCCGAAATTCAATGTCATCTTGCGGCTCAAGTGAATGCCTAAAGGGGTTATGAAACAATATCAGGTTAGGATGTTCCTGGCTTTGCAGAGGGTACTGGCCCTAGTCTAGCCCAAGTATACTCGCACAGACCGTCACTGATTCAGAAGCTTCTTTGTCGCGGTGAAATTGCGAGGATAAAAGAGGACTATTTCTTTCACTCTTTCCTTCGCAAAGCTTGATGATGTAATTGTGGGATCAAAACAATCCGCCGGACGGCACTCGAGCGCGGATCGTGGATTGAACACGAGAACTGCGTGAGCACTCGACTTCGGCTCGTAGCAATCAATGCCTCGGAGGACCCTCGGGTAGTGGCTCGTGCCATATCACTGCGGTGATGACAGTAGTCGAACTTTAAGCAATGCCTAAAGCTGAGCACGCGTTTTCTACTTTGCCAGCCGTCACAATCCTTCGCAGGCGGAATCCAGCTCCAGACAAAAGTTGGGCTCTGAGTGTAAAATCCGATTGACGCCACCAGCACTTTGCAACTCTAAAAGTGACGTGCCTTTCAAACTTGAAAAAAATAAGAAGAAAAAGAAGAATGGACAAGAGGACAAGAGAACGCATAAAGGCGGGCGTACTTGGGGCTATCCATAGGGTCTTTCGTTGGCATTTGGAAACTGCGTTTTGGTCGTGCCTTGTTACCTGTTTAGTGTTCAGTGTCTTGGTTCCAAGTTTGCAATGGGTTCAGCTTTTACCCTGGAGACTGGCGATCTCTAGGTCTGTAGATTGTTCCGCGGTATTTTTCTTCCAAAGTTGCAAAATGTATTTGAGGCACGGAGTACAAGACAGTAAGAAATGTGGTTAAGATAGAGTAGCAAATACGCTAGACTAGATGTATTTTCCAGATGCCAAAATATTACAAAAAGTATCTGAAATACAGTATGTGACTAGAGTATTTTAGAGAGGCACAAGTTTGATTTGAATGCAGTCTCGGCTTAAAGGGGCATTGCAAAGGGACGAAGAAAAACCAAATGCTGCTTCAAAGGGCGTGCCTACCATTGTCAAACACGAGCGTTCAGTGACCACATTGGTCTAGAGTGTCAGTTAATGACGGCATATAATTCTAGAGATATGACTTGCTGAATACTGCACGTGACCTCTTCTGGTCCTTTCAAGCGCGTGATCCTAACTCAACTTTTTGCTTGGAACGGCTGCAAATCGGTAAGGTATTCACACCTTCATAACTGGATGTTAATTCCAACGATTAGGAAGAGCACGCATGGTTGTTGCATGCTCTTGCCGTTTCGGTTTTCTATTGGTTCGGACCAATGACGTCATCAACGATAAAAAATGTGCTCAAAATTCCGAACTTCTTTCACCTATTATGTTCAAAATACATGAGTTTTCTTACTTATTATATCTTAATGCGTTGCTAGAGTCCCACACACGAGTTCATGCAAACGCGACGCGATGCAAACTAAAAAATTAATTGACCAGAAACGCCTTTGCAGGGCAGTATAGCGGGCAAGAAGGACAATAAGGTGAGCAAGACGCAGTAGAACTTGCACAGCACACGGATACGGCTCGCACACACGTCATCTCGTGACGGCCAGTTCACTTCGTTACCAATCGTTGTACACTCTTTAGCGTCACGAACTGACCACACGACACGTGTTGGCCGACGTGTTTTAGGAGTGTCAACCCGAGACAATGAGATTTGCAAGATTAGCCCATAATAACCACGAACAGCGTATCACAAAACATCAAGCGTAAACGTACTATTCCACTCCCCACATTTCTTAATTAAGCTGTCAGCGAATAACAAATATTTATCTAAATTTAAAAAGTTGTCTTGAATAGCAAAGGAATTTAAACTTGGCTGGCCTCCTCTTTTTTATTTTCTCACGTTAGCTCACTAAAATCACCGCCGGGGGTTAGAGAGATGTCAGCGAACCTTGAGTTATGCCCGTAGTGATGCAGTGTCCTTTGGCTCATCGGGATTAGTGGTTAATGGTACCCGTGGGGTCGCTGTTACTGCCGTCGGGGACTTGTGAGTCAGAATTTGTTCATATAGCTTTTTGTTACGTTCGTGCGAACGCTTAGATTTACATTTGATTATGACAAGTTATATCATTGTTTTATTTTAGGTAATAAGACACAAGCATTTCGTAGGATATCTACTTTCACATATTAAGGGTCTGATACTACCGGTAGCTGCCATCGGAAGATTCCGAGCTCTATTGAACCTGAGACCTGATTCACACGGTGCGACTTTGCTTGCAGTTGTCGAATTCTGCGTCCAACACCGTCGCATCCGTCCACGCTTTTCTCTTTTTTTTTTGGCTCCACGAACGATGTTACAATTGGAAATCGCAAGCAGGATGGCGTTGGCATAAGTTTGTTTAATATTTTATTGAAGTATTAGTTTTATTTTTTTTTAATTTCGGGTCAGGAGATGCCACGGCGTCGCAGAGAAAAATTAGTCCAGACCATAAAGGCGTGCGATATCGTTTGTAAGTGCCGGGGTCACACTTCTCACATGATAAAAAAGACAGTCGGCAAGCAGATCTCGAAATGCGAGTCACCGCGAAATCCGTGCTTCGAACGCTGCATGGCAATGAGTTCAATGAGAAACTTGGAGCGCCGCATTCGAACCACGGATATTGAGGTGACTCGTGCTTAAAGACTGTCTTTTGTATGATGCACGAGCGGATGTGACCCCGGCTCAATAGACCATTTGCTGTCTTACCCAAGCATCAAGGAGAGATGCAGGGATTGGTGTTCCACGCGCCACACGCGCACGCCTTTCCTGTAGAAAAGATTCGAAGTAAATAACCAAAAGAAAGCATTGACGAACGCGCGTGCAAGATGCCATTTGTTTTAGGTTTTTGCTTTGGAAAAGTTACTACTGCTGAGGCCAGCACGTGCGGCGCGCGGAACACCAATCCCTGCATTCTCCTTGATGCTTGGGTAAGACAGCAATAGGTCTGTTATAATAAAGTAATTGGGTGTGTGTTTGTTCAGACACCGTTAGTCAGCCCCAGTGGGCGTCTGGTGTCTACGCCGAAGATGATAAATTTAGCGAGTGCAGAGCGATTGCTCGCCCGGCGTCTTTTAACGTGCATTGCGCAGTAGTGACACACGACCGCACACCGGTACAACGCTCATTCAGATCGAAACCATGCAGGGGTGGGCATTTAATAACGATAATACGACGAGCATCGTACAATCAGGCGAATCAGGCGAAAGTCTTTCGTTAGCAAAGGGTTCATTTGCGCGCCCGTGACACGAGTCAAATCGCCCTTTACCAGATGAACCTATATAACCGTCGAGACCGGTTATAACGAAGTCGGGAATCAAAAATCAGTTCGCTATATCAGCCATTTCGTTATAACCGACTTCGGTTAACGAAGTGCAAAAGAGAATGGGAAATCACGACCGCTTCGCTGTAGCCGCTATTTCGTTACAACCGACTTCGTTATAACCGTCTCTCGACGATAGGGAGTTTTAGGGAACCGTTTTTGAACGCCCGATACGGCACGATGGGCCGTCCGGTACGAACCGCGCACATGCAAGTCTTATTTGGCAGTGCATACCCAGCTCGTACCGGAGGGCCCATCGTGCTATATCGGATGTACAAAAACGGTTCCCTAAAGCTCCCTAATATGTACCCATATGCATACTGTTACGTAGTCCATGCATTATATCATTTCTTTTAAAACCCTATCAAGCGAGACTTTGGAGGTCGCCATTTTTTGGGCTCGAGGCGTGTGA
The DNA here is from genome assembly GCA_037355805.1 of Ixodes ricinus. NCBI lineage: Eukaryota > Metazoa > Arthropoda > Arachnida > Ixodida > Ixodidae > Ixodes > Ixodes ricinus. The sequence continues at coordinate 23,224 of JAZHYW010018413.1, forward strand.
TTGGAACCGAGTTCTCGCCGAACGCTGAGGCAGCACTCGTTCTAAGCTATGAGCTGTGCCGAGTTCACACCCAGAAGCGTGCCCAAACAATGACAAACTCGGAGTATTAGTCAAGCAGCTATTATAGATGGCGCGCACTTTGAAAAGGATATATATTGGGGTAATCCTTTTCGCTTTCGCTCAGCTATCGCGATGTCACCTCTTCGAGACGTCGGTGACGAGAGCTTACCTTGATCCGTGGGCTTTGGCATTTTGTGACTTCCTTGTGAACCTTCATGCTGTGGTGGGGACCCGGCACCTTGACCTGGATTGAATCATGAGGGAATCTTGGTTTTTCCTAGCCTGGTAAACGTCTCAATCTCAAACACGTTGGGGGGAAAATTCGCCCGGTTAAGACATCGTGCCACACGGGCAACTCGAATGCCATTTACAACGAATGACATTTGTGTGATCGGCGAATCAGCTCTGCAATCTGTCGCACGTGGAATGCGCCACGCCATGCCGCGCTGATTAACCGTCCGCTGAAATGTCATTCATTGTAAACGGCATTCGAGTTGCCCGTGTGGCACGGGTATGTAGACATCCCGCCAAATGCCACAAAGCTGTGATAGCATTTCAGTTGGAGGTTTTCACGAGAAGCACTTTGAAAAGCCTCCGCGCCCCACTAGATTATTCATCTACTAATATGCCGTTTCTACCCTCTTACGGAGCCCCCATTTCTACGCAACAGAAGGGAGAGGAATGTTACACTGCTCCCTCTAACTCCATTTTCAGCGGTGCCACGCCATTGGTCGCGCGCGCTATGACGTCAAACCAACAGCTGCGCTCTAGTTGCTAACACGTTCTCCCATTCCTCGCTACGGCGCGACCAACACCAACACGATCAACCAAGGTCCGCACACGGTTATCGTATAAAGCTAGCACTGTAAAACAACAGCACTATGGTTACCTTGACCTCCTCTCGTTGGCCTCCCATGACCACCAGGAGAGCCTTGATTGTGGGGTTCGACTCCACTGCTATGGCCTGCGTTGAAGCGTGAACAAACGTGTAGGATACAGTTAGAACACCTCTTGTTACCCTATTGGCGGTATACACATGCTCTTATCAAAATGCCTCCCTCTACAAAAAAAAAATAACGTTTACAGCGTTTTTTTTTTTTTTTTTGTAAAAATACATTACGTTTTGTGGAGCGCTCAGTTTCCGCCCAAATGTAGCACTAGCGGTCCGAACCAGATGGCAAAGTTTCAGAACGAACCGTTGTCCTATTTAAAGTTATAAGCGATTTTCGAAACTTTTCAATGGTAAAATGGTGACCAACAAAGCTTACGAATACGTGGGGATGAATGGTGCAAACTACTGAAAACGGGCTCCATTTTCCTATTGAGAGTTTCAGAAGACCGCTCATAACTTTTGTATATATTTGGAATTCTGTCCCCATGGGGAGGAGTGGTTCCCTAAAATACCTTGAAAGACAGGCCCTTCCCGACATTTGCGAGCTGAAAATGACGTGCTACGTCACTGCCGCAACTCGGAACTAGCACAGGCCTTAATACAGAAGGTGGCTGGCGTCTATTCAGTGAAGCAAATGCAAAACTAACAGTACACAAAGAGCTGGTCAATTTTTGAGTCCGCCGAAACCAGTGGCCGGGGTGGTCTCGTCAGTTAAAAGGCGTCGCCCCGGATAAGCAAAGTTTTCGGGCTCGAACCCCACTCTTGGCCCAATTTTTCCCCCCGCTCTTTTTCCTTTTCTTAACTTTAATGCAAATAAATTCAACAATCACTTTCTCCCTTCTTCCTTTACAACATATATATATATATATATATATATATATATATATATATATATATATATATATATATATATATATATATATATATATATATATATATATATATATATATATATATATATATATATATATATATATATATATATATATATATATATACCGGGTGTTCATTTTTAATTCGAAAAGATTTATTACAAAAAATCCGTAAAAGATGTACTAATATGGTTTGTTCAGGTGAGTTATACGGCCAGGGGACATTATGTGGGTGGCTAATCCGATAAGTCGGTTAATTAACAAAATTCGTTAATTAACCTTTTAATTAGTGGAAATAAACATATGGTTCCAATTGGAAACTTAGAGAGCGTCATCGAAAACCACTAAATCAACTCTTTTAAGAACGACTTGAAGTCTGACTTGGGGCGCTCAGTTGCCACTTCAGAAGCAGGCGCAAAGCCAGCAGTGGCGTAACGCGGATGATTATATCATTATCGCGTTCCGCAAGTGTAGCTTTGCGCCTGCTTCACCAGGTGGTAACTTTGGCGCGCCCCCAAGTTTCCCATGAGCTGCAAGTCGTTCTAAAAAGAGCTGACCCGGTATATATATATATATATATATATATATATATATATATATATATATATATATATATATATATATATATATATATATATATATATATATATATATATATATATATATATATATATATATATATATATATATATATATATATCGCTATATCGCTAACACAGCAGCTGCAAATGAACTGGTTTGTTGTGATTTGATTACCTTTGGTCTCCTCGTCCCTGGCCTTCCATTATGACCGCCAAAAGAATCTGGATGCCGTGGTCCGGTGTTTGGGCCTGCATGGAAGCGAGCAACAAACGTGAAAGGCCCCTTGCCTATTGGCACTACGTAGCCTCTGGAGTCAACTTCGGAATCGCGGGGTGTGGCAAGTGCTGAACATCTCATTATAGCAGTCAATGAGGCATTGGCATGATAAGACCTCCAATCACAAAGTATGTAGCGCAAATATAAGAAGCGGCGAGTTTCTTAAGTTGTCAGTGACTGGAAGTAGAACTCCTCCAATAACGACAAGCGAATGCAAATTAAATGATTCGACGCGAGCTGGGTTACCTTGGTCGCCTGGCAATGGCCTCCCATTCTGTCCACCAAAAGAGTCTGGTTGATGTGGCCCCCCTCCAGGATGCTGACCTGCGTGAATGCGTGCGCAAATGAAAAAAAGGAGAAAAAAAAGGTTCTTCATATCCTTGCGTAAAATTTAACGTAGTCGATAGGCGAGACCACCCACGAGAATAGCCACCACGGTGGCTCGAGAATAAAAAATCTCCGCACGGTGGCGGGTTTGAATCCCGGCCGAGATGCCTGCAGTCTGATAAAAAGGCTGGTTGCGTAGGAGCTGTGCAACCGATATTTCGGTTGAACGTCAAAAGGTTCTCAGCTGGTCCAAATTTTTCCTCAGTTCTCCACTGGGGCGAGCCGGATGCCTTTTGTTGGTTTGGTACATAAAACTACCAAATTCGATACACAAAAAACACGAGTTCGCGACACTATTGGCAAAAATGAGCAAAAAAAAAGTTACCTCTGGCCATTTCCTGTGTGCTTTCCATAGTCTTGTGGAAAGCCCTGATGAACTGGTCCACCGCCGTTGTGGCCTGTAACCGATATTAGGGATGTCACCTAGAATGTTCTCATACGTCCCACATGCATTAAATGCGTAACGTCCCACATGCATTAAATAGTTCAGTGCAGTTTCATTTGTACATGATTCTTCTCTAAATCACCAAGACCAGGGTGCTAGATTTCTCCCACCGTCTTGTATGATTACAAAATTTTATCTGAGTGTGATGATGTGAGTATTATTAAAATAACAAACAAGGGTCCACTAAGGCGATATGTGTAGCAACGACTCCGTCTGGGCTGGTGCTCTTGATGCTAAGGTGAAGCCTAAAGATACCATGATAATCGTCTCCACTGTAGAGTAAAAGGTCGAGAGAACGTCGACAGATATAAAAACAATCGCATTAATGAAATTATTATGTAGTCAAAGAAAAACTTGCCTAACCAATAAAATTTACAGCAAATATAAATAGTCGCTCTCTACCTGCGGACACGGGCGCTATGTGAAATATTACAAAGGAAGTCTAACATCAATATAGAGGAAAGCAATTGAGAAAAGGTCGGAACGATTTATATATTAATAAAAAAGAACACTTCGGAGCTTTATGTACTATAATAATTACACGGTCTTTACTGACTTTAAGAGCCTAGAAATATCACTGGATCGACGTTCCCTCTAAGTTTACTAAATTATCATCACAATATAAATGTATAATTTAATGAAGTCGGCCGAAACGGACTCATGATGAGATAATGGAACAATACTTGTAAGCATCGGCGGGAATGTTTAGTAAGACGAATGCCTTGTTAAGAATGGAACCTTCGGCGACCTTCTTCCGAGTTTCAACGCGGCGGAAACGAGTCATGATCTGTCCGGGAACGTCGCCTGCTGGACGGGGCCTACGCGAAACGAGTCTCGAGGAGTACGGAACCGGCGCCTACGTGTCTGCGCCTGCGGAGACAGGTCTCGACGCGCCCGTGACGTCAACGGGACGTGTGTGCGTGCGTGCGGCTTGGTGCGCTCCGGAAGGGGAGAGAGGCCGGGCCTAACTGCGGAGACAGGTCTCGACGAGTCTGTGACGTCAACGGGACGTGTGTGCGTGCGTGGGGCTTGGCGCGCTCAGGAAAGGGAGAGAGGCATGACCTAATTGCGGAGGACCATGGCTACGACGCACTTCTGGCTACGACGCGGCGGACTTTGCTACGACGCACTTGACGGCGGGTTGCTGCTGCGCACCTGCTGCCCTGGCGGGGAGTGAGGGAGAAAACGGACCCTATATAAGGCGGAGCGCGAGTCTGCTCAGGAGTTCTCTCGGATTTGACGACTGTATCGCAACCATGTAATTAAACCGTTCGTTACGTTACCAATTCTCCCACCTCCACTGGACCCCTGGGTTCTTCACTTCGGGGAATGGTCGTCGTCACGAGCCAGGAAGCTCCCGGACGTGCGGCTCAAACCCCGCCTCTAACAACTGGTTGGCAGCGGTTGGGATCGGACCATGCGACATCGTGCTACATCTGCGGGTGAGCGTTTGGACTTTGCTTTGAGATTCGCCAGGCTTCAGATTATGGGTAATTAATTTTGAACTGCTGGGAATCCTTAGTGTTTGACTCGTGCGCTAGGTTTAGGTACAACCTCGCGACAAGTTTTAGAACAAAGCCAAAGCTAAAGAGCAGCGATCATGGATCTAATGAGGTTACTGAGAACAGATTTATTCTGTTTATGTGAAGAATTGGGTGTGGAGGTGGAGCAAAAGATGAAGAAATCTGAGATCAGTAAAGCGATTTCAGAGAGCGCAGAAGTAGAGGAAATTAAAATTGCGTGGGAACTGCTTCTGAACGCTAAGAGCGAGGCTGCAGCGAGAGAGGAGCGGGAGCAGGCTGCAGCGAGAGAGGAACGAGAACGAGAACGAGAGCAGGCTGCAGCGAGAGAGGAACGAGAACAGACTGCGGCGAGAGAGGAACGAGAGCGGGAGCAGGCTGCAGCGAGAGAGGAACGAGAACGAGAACGAGAGCAGGCTGCAGCGAGAGAGGAACGAGAACAGACTGCGGCGAGAGAGGAACGAGAGCGGGAGCAGGCTGCGGCGAGAGAGGAACGGGAGCAGACTGCAGCGAGAGAGGAACGAGCAGCGCTAAAAAGGTTAGAGTTAGAGATGGAACAACAGCGATTAAACTCACAGAACAGTAGAGTTGGGACTCCGGTGCGAGCAAGTGAGACCGAGTCGTATCAAATGAAGAAGCTCATGCAGCCGTTTAAAGTTGGGGAAGACGTGGGCCTGTTCTTAGTGAACTTTGAGAGGACATGTGAGAAGTTGAGCTTCGCCCCAGAAACGTGGCCGCAACGGCTTTTGACTTTGTTGCCCTGTGAGGCTGCAGAGGTTGTCGCGCGCCTTAGTGCTGGAGACGCGGACGACTACGACAAGGTGAAGTCCAGCCTTTGAAACGGTACCGCCTTTCTGCCGAGGCGTTCCGTCAAAGGTTTAGAAACGCATCCAAAAAGAGCAGCGAGGGCTACTCGGAATTCGCTTACGGGCTTAAAACCAATTTGATAGAATGGTTGAAGAGCGAGGAAGTGTACGAAAGCCGAGACAAGGTAGTCGAGTGTGTGTGCCTCGAACAGTTCTTTCGTAGCATTCCGCAGTCAGTCAAGCTCTGGGTGCAGGACAGGGTAGGAGTCGACTCTGTCGAAAGGGCCGCTGAGCTAGCCGAGGAGTACGCAACGCGTAGAAAGCTGAGCGGAGAGGAAAGCGAACCCGGCCGGAGCGATCAGCGCAAGACCTTCCGACAGGGAAACGGCTCGCGAGAAAACGGGCCCGAGAAGCCCGAAGCAGGACAAAAGGTCCCAGAAAAGAGCGCAGAACACTCGAACGGAGACGAGGCGCGGAAAAGCCAAACAGGGCAGTTCGAGGCTAGGAAGCCGTTCCTGTGCTACAACTGTCAGGAGCCGGGACACACAGCGGCCAGATGTAAGAAACCGCGGGTTGTGTTCTCGACCGTGACCGGTAGTGACGAGGACCTGGAGCTCCTTCGTCCCTATCTTCACGAGCTCCAGGTAAACGGAAAGCCGTGCAGGGTGCTTCGGGACAGTGCAGCGACGATGGACGTTGTTCATCCGTCGTATGTAACGACATCCGATTTTACTGGAAAGGTAGTTTGGATCAAGCAGCTGCTCGAAAAGCACAGTGTCTGTCTGCCTATGGCGACGGTAAGGATAACTGGCCCGTTCGGAGAGCTGGTGACAGAGGCGGCTGTCTCGCAAACAGTCCCGTTGGAGTATCCCTATTTGTTTTCTAACCGGTCAGATTTCCTGCTGCGCGAAAGGGGTCAACAACTGGGAGAAGGACTAGTTCAGTCGTGTACGACGTCCAGATCGCGTCAGCTCGCCCCTTTGTTAACGAGTGATCCAGAGCCAGAGGCAGCTGACGGGGAGCAAGCACTCCCAGAGTTCGAAGGCAGAGAAACGGGATGAGAGGGACCAGGTTGTAGAACAGCCTGACCTCGTAGCACTAGAAAGTGTACGCCGTCCCAACGAACCGGCGGAAAAGGCGGAGGAAGACGGGATCAGCGAAAGATCTCTCGTAGCTCCGGCGTCACGTAACTTTGGTCCTCTGCTACGAGTAGACAGAGTGTCTTTGACAGTCGAGCAGAAGAGCGACCCTAGTGTGTCAGGGTTTCGCGGTACAGCTCAGGAGATTGCTAGGACCAATGTAACGGGGCATGAAACAGGCGGATTGTTTTTTCGGCGCTATAAGGACCGCATTTTCACGTCTAGAAATCACGTGAAAATCGATCACTGCGACTTCAGGGCAAGAAAAAGGAAAGGCAAATTTAACGGCAATGCCGATGGGTTGAGCAGATTTTTCTGGTATCACCAAAAGCGGGAGTGATGATCTCAGAGGTCTCCGTCATCCACGGGAATGAGGATCAAAGTGGGGGCACTTCGTTAAAACCCCAACAAGACCTCACAAATTGCAAAAAGTTTTTGTCTTTTGTATTTTGTTCATAGTGACCTCTTTGGAAAAATGAGTTGTGTTTTGGCGACAGCGGGTCTCGATACCCGCAATTGTCCTAAGGTTTTAAATTTGTAGTTTTTTTTGCAAATTTTTGTAATCCGTAGTCCAGTCTGGCGGGTCTCTGGCGAATTCCGAGCGTTTGACTGCGGTGTGGCGTGGTGTTGTGTGGGACGTTTCCGCTAATGCCTCCGTTGTAAGAGGTTTGGGAGTTTGTTGGGTGCTTGCAGCGTCTTCTCAAGGCCTACTCCAAGCCCACCTCTTCAGGCCAGCGATTGTACCACCGGCCTTTCGAGGTTTCCCTGGCCCCGGAGGGGCTGTTAAGAATGGAACCTTCGGCGACCTTCTTCCGAGTTTCAACGCGGCGGAAACGAGTCATGATCTGTCCGGGAACGTCGCCTGCTGGACGGGGCCTACGCGAAACGAGTCTCGAGGAGTACGGAACCGGCGCCTACGTGTCTGCGCCTGCGGAGACAGGTCTCGACGCGCCCGTGACGTCAACGGGACGTGTGTGCGTGCGTGCGGCTTGGTGCGCTCCGGAAGGGGAGAGAGGCCGGGCCTAACTGCGGAGACAGGTCTCGACGAGTCTGTGACGTCAACGGGACGTGTGTGCGTGCGTGGGGCTTGGCGCGCTCAGGAAAGGGAGAGAGGCATGACCTAATTGCGGAGGACCATGGCTACGACGCACTTCTGGCTACGACGCGGCGGACTTTGCTACGACGCACTTGACGGCGGGTTGCTGCTGCGCACCTGCTGCCCTGGCGGGGAGTGAGGGAGAAAACGGACCCTATATAAGGCGGAGCGCGAGTCTGCTCAGGAGTTCTCTCGGATTTGACGACTGTATCGCAACCATGTAATTAAACCGTTCGTTACGTTACCAATTCTCCCACCTCCACTGGACCCCTGGGTTCTTCACTTCGGGGAATGGTCGTCGTCACGAGCCAGGAAGCTCCCGGACGTGCGGCTCAAACCTCGCCTCTAACAGCCTATATATTACTATTTCGGCGGTTTTAAAGAAAAACAAGGAAAGTACTGCAGTGTTGAAGAAGCGAGTGTGTTCCAAGTATGTTTTAGATTGTAGAACCACATTGCAAACGACAAAACTACTTTTCAATGGTTAGCCGCTAAAAATACAAATCTTGGTCTATAGCTGCAACTCAAAAACACGCGAATATATTTACCTCACCAGAAAAACACGCCAGCCTACACACTACGTTTGCAAGTGACAGGTTGACTGAGAATAACGGTGGTCTGACTACCAAAACGAAAGCCCAACAACCTTGCACCCTGTCACTTTATGTGCCACAAAATTAAGATGCACAACAAGTGAAGGAAGAATACGGTGCTTTCGAGTAGATCCAAAGGAACGCCACCAAGTTATGTAGGGGGTCGATAGCAGAGTGTAGTTAACCATAGCCTCCTTTATTCCAGAAAAGCCTGTCAATTACACGACAGAACCATTGAGCGTCCTGTCTCCGGAAAAAGGCGAGGAATAGCGCCGAATGGTTACCGATATTGTAGAGCAGAGGCACTTCTGGGGTAACCCAGAGCCATATATTGGAAGAGTTGAGCCAGTGGGTGTGGCGACGAAGGCGCTGGAGAGGAGAAAAGTGAAGGACAGGGAGGAAAGCGCCGAAGAAGCGAGACAGGAAGAAGGCAGCAAAGGGGAGACGACCGGCATTTTGAAGCAACACGCTGTCGGCGCAGAGCACAGTTCAGGCTACGCGTCGTCTGTTACGGGCTTATTTCTTTCTCGCCTGAATAAAAGTTTGCGTTCAAAACGTGGAGAAACTTCATTTGTTAGCTTTTAAGCCACCGGGGAATCACACTATATAATTTTCTTGCCAGAGCCTGCCAAATAAAAGGAAAGAACCGAAATTTGATGTCGATCCCATGCATTCCATCAGGGCGAATGAATGAAAATGGCGGCCCTCTCCGCTCAGCTGGGAGCAGCCGGGAGTTCACGCGCATGTGCTGACGCCTCTCGCTCTGCGCCGCGGGCTGATTGGCTCACTCGGGAGGGGGCGTTACGGCGGCGAGATCACAGACTGGCCAAATCCTCCAACATACGGCTCTGGGGCTTCAGCCAGCGCCAACTGCACGCGCGGTGGCCTCTCCGCGAAGCAACAACAAACCGCAGCGGAGAAAAAGAAAGGAGAGGCCACCGCAGCCTTGGCCACCGGCGCGTGGGCAAGGGTCGAGAATAGTGGAGGGTCGACGCAAATGTTATCCCCCCCCCCCCCCCCCCAAAAAAAAAAAGAAAAGTCAAAACGAAAAGGAACGTTTGTGTTTCCGGATTTTACCACTGGGGCATTGTTTGGCGCTGCCCGAGAGAGCCTCTGCGCGCTCCTCTTCTGATCTCCTTTCCCCTTACAGCGCGCCACGTGTCTTTCGCGATTTGGCAGACTTTCTATAATAGCGGAGGCCATATGGTTTGAGGCACTGCAGCTCAAAGCACGTGGAGCTAAAACTCGCGTCAGAATTCGGGGTTCCTGAGTGCAATCCCCGCCCCTGCACATTTCAATCTGGATAAGCTAGCATCGTACAAACGAGCGGCCGTGTATCCCTACTGCATGATGCGCGTTAAACATCCCAGTGCTGGCTGAGCGTACTGCGCTGGCTAAATTTCTCATCTTCAGCTGAGACACCAGACGCGCATTGAGGCTGACCAACTTCCCTCTGACTAAACATACACACAACACAAAGTTCAAGGCATGCATGCTTGCCGATATTTTTTGATGAGAAACATTTTACGAGGTCCCAACTACCCACACAGTATACTTGGCTGCTATAAATCTAGCTTTTCTTGACAAAACAAAAATGGTGTAGTCATTGACAAAAAGAGAACGGCAAGGCGTCTCTTTCGGGTGGCCTGCCTCCAGCACGCGTTCGTTGCAGTGCTTTGGTTGCGCATATGCGCTCCAAGCTCACAGGACTCCAAAGCGTTATCGCCGGTAGGAAGCTCGCTTTGGAGGCTGAAAGTCCTCCCCGCCGTTCTCACCCTCACCAATACCTATCGTCGACAACCAAGTGTTTGGGCTGTTCTAACCCTCTTTTTTTTTCTTGTCCACGTCAAAATGGTACAGAACCCGAAATATTCGTGAAGTTCTAGGTGCCCCAATGCACGTATCCGTAGAGAATTCACGAAACGTGCCTATATACTTATTACAACTGAAGCACCCAAAACACAACTATGAACGGGGACTTGGAGGGAGCAACCCCGCTGACTCCCAAAGTCTCTGACGTCACAGACTCCCGCGCTGGTGGGCAACTGTCTTGTACGGTACTCATTTAAAGTAATCAAATTAATTGGAATGAATTACTTTTTGGTGTAATTTTGTAATCATTCAAATACATTTATTAGGAAGTAATCACAAGAGTAATCTGATCACTTTTGAGCGTACTAAAATTACTTGTAATCGTTACTATTTTCCACTCCTCCTTTATAATGGCATACTCTGTTCAGTACAAGTTTCCCACTAAAGAAACCTCGCAACCAAGTCTCCAGCAGTAGGAAGGTTCCAATTCACCAAAATTGGTGAATTGAGAAGATGGCTAGTTTCTAATTCACTGGATTCTAATTCAATAATAGACAGTACAAAAGACCCATTTCCAAACCGGGAGAAAACTCTTATAAAACCTATAATAATAAAAAAACGTGTTTTTTTTTTTTTTACAGCGGAGTTGTTAAGGGCTAGTTTCCCCAGGATCGTGATCGACAGCAAATAAATATCGACACAAAACTCTGGACAGCTATGCGCTACACCGGACGTTTAGGAAGATGGGAAGAGTCAGGAATGTCGGATGTGCAACATCGAGCATGATGGTTCTGTGTTTATAGTTCTACGCGGATGGATGAAAACGGCGAAATAACACTAATTAAAAAGCAATATTATTTTGTTTCGGCACAAACTACTTGTGAGCCGAAAACAGCATTGCTATAATGTCGAGGAGTGCTTTAAAGTAGTTGTCAGTCAATGTTGCAACTACCTCGTTGCACCACTGGAACTATCAAAGGACAATTACGTTATTCCGAATGTACCGCATCATTTGTGCCGAATCTTTGCCGAAATTTCTTCAAAAGTTCGGCATGTGCCGGAACTCTTCCCGAATCAGAAATTCGGCAGATTCGTTCCACCACTCGTTGATACGACAATGACGTCATTGGAAGTGACGTTTTTATTACGTCACTTTCTTCGGCCGCCCGGCGGTTCCAGCATTTCTACTTCGTATTGCTGGTATTCGGAAGCGCTGCACACGACTCGCGAAATGGAGCAGAGCGGCATCCGGTGGCTGCGCCTATGGCGGCCAGAGCGGATGCAGCCCTCAGCTTCACTTCCGGCGCGGGATGACACCATATGGCTTCCTGGAAACCGTACTCCAGCCCGATGTCCCCTCCCGCCAGGGTGGACGATCAAGTCCCTCTAATCGCAGTTAGAGATCTATAAAGGATACTGTCATTATTGAATAGCAACATCACACAAAAGACAGTCTGCGGACACTGCTTGATGCGTTCCCAGCATGACGCCATACTGGTCATAAGAAAGCTGTCTGCACACATGCTCGAAGCACACATATGCACCAAGCAAACGTGCTTGAGGCGTGTACTATAGATAACTCTGACATCATGCCTGCAGGGAACACCGTGTATTTTGCACGATGTATATGAGCATCCTGTGTAGTCATTACACCTGCCTTGTCACCCATATACGACACCCCAAAACTTTAGTTCGACGCACGGTACACTAACCTGTGCTGTACGTCGAACTACTTTTACGAGAGGCTCGATGACGGTGGAATATAACATAGTGAAACAGCTAAAGCACGTATCAAAGACTAGAGAAAAAAAACACCGAGGTTTTGCAGTAGGGCCAAGAAAACCCGAGTACTTTTTTTGCAGTCAGTTACACGTACATTAGCTGATTTTAAGAACTTGTACCAACACGGCTATGAAGCCGCTCGTACAAGTTAGTTACCTCGGATCGACATCAGTGCGCTATACGTCGAACTGAAGTTTTAGGGTATCGTATATGTGACAAGGGGTGCAAGAAGATACCCTTTTGTGATCGGCTGCAAAACATATGACCCACGCGCGGCATGAGGCCAATGACAGTCTTTTTGACGGCCCGTGGGGCAGCTCAAACTATAAGTCACTTCAACCTAAAAACGTCAAATCCAATTTTGCAAAAAAAGTTTAAGAAGAGATGTTTTGATTCTATCGTACACCATATATAGTTCACGGACATCTACTATTTTTGCGTAAAAAAATAGTTTCACATTCTACAAAGAAGTATTGAGTTATCTTTTCGTGGAACATGCAGACAGCTAATGGCGACGAATGTTAGAAGGATCCCAGCCAACCACAAAATCTCAAAATGCGATAAGGTAAAAAAATGGAGCAGTGCCAATGAACATTGCGTTTCACTAGCTCATTGTTACTATGCACATCGCACTTTCCCGATCTAATCGTATTCTGAGCTTCGTCATTGGCTAGTCGGTTTATCGCTCGCCGTGATCGGTTGTCTCTGTGTTCTGTGGGAAACTGGACTCGCAAGCTTCTTTTAGAGCACATTGTTTGTTCCTTCGATCACGCACTATTCATGCTGGCAATGTGGTTTATAAAGTTCAGCCGCAGTTTCGCCTGTCCATTTTTAATCGGCTTACTTGAGTTGATCCCAAAACATCTCTGATGGGCGAAGTTCTTGTACATTCCAAATTTGACGCAAGCTTTTGACTTGTCTGGCGGCTTTACAACTTGCGTGTTCGGAACCTGCGAAGAAACAGGTCGCCGTAGCGGGTCGGAATGCTGCTCGCCACACACCAAATGATGAAAACAACTTTGCAACGAGTGATTAGTAGCAGTGATTCTACGTTTGTTTTTTCTTATAGAACAAGTAGAAGGTTAAGGCCTCACAAAAGCCAGCTGAGTCTCGCTGCAGAAGGGGAACACCGGATAGTTCTGAGTCTTCCCAACCAGTCAACTCTGAAATACAGCAATTTCACGGATAAAACTGAATCATAAAACACTTTTCTCAGAGTGCTTCCATGCCACTCTTTAGTTTTAGAGCGCAGCTCTTAGGCGCCCGTTTCCGGCTTGAGCGGCGTCGCCATCGCCGTCGGCGTAACCGCGGTAACCCTCGTAACCCTCGTGAAGGTTACGAGGGTTGCTGAGGGCTACCTCTCAAGAGGGTTAGGGATATCACTCTGCGAGGGTTACCCTCCACGAGGATCACGATGGGATATGCGCGCAAACTCTCGCAGTAACCTGGTAACTCCCGCAATCCCCACGAGGCCACGAGGCTTAAGCCACAATTCCTCGAAAAGCGGCTGGCCTCAAACGAGGGTCACGATGGGTCACCAGAATCTCACTCCCCACGAGGGTCATCGGAGGGCTACCTTCAAGAGGGCTACGAGGGGCTACTCTGGCGAGGGCTACACTCACGAGGATCACGAGGGTTGGCTGTCGTAGACCCTCGTGAAAGTACACCCTGGTGACCCTCGTAACCCTCACGAGGGCTACGAGGGCTAGTTACCCTCAAGATGGCTACCCTCACGAGGGTCACGATGGTCACCAGAATGCCACCCACGAGGGTCACGAGGGCTAGTGAGAGTTAACCTCACGAGGGTGACGAGGGTTACCTCACAAGGGTTAGCTCGGGCTACCCTCACGAGGGCGGTTACCGCCTGAGGTCACGTGACCCCCTGATGTCACGTGAGTCCGCCTGAGGTCACGTGGACTCCCTGAGGTCACGTGACTCCGCCTGAGGTCACGTGACCCCCCTAATGTCACGTGACCCTGCCTGAGGTCACGACCCCTGATGTCACTGACACCCCTCCACCTGTGGTCGCGTGACCCCCCTGATGTCACGTGACCTCAGGGAGTCAGCTATCCCTCAGCACCCTTCCATCCTATCCCTCAGTACCCTTCCATCCTACTCCTCAAGCGCTGCGCTCTAATCCGGCGTTCGCGGGGAGTTGTAAAACGGCTTTCATTTTTTTATTTAAACATACAGTTACCATTCTCTAGCGCTCCTCAGACTGGTTCACACAGTGGCGGTTGATTGCAACCGAGTACGTTGTGCAGCCTTGTGCAGTCTTGTGTTCGTTTATGACGGGACTAAAGCCCCTTGATAAATAAATTCACGCTGAGCATTTCTTAGAAGTACCGCCAACCATTGCTGTGGAAACGCCCAGGACACGTGCCTCAAGCGAGTGCTCCGCCGCCATTCGCTTCCAAGGGTCGCTCATTTCAGTTCTACTCCGCCATTTGCTTCCAAGGGCAGCCCGAGGTACAGGCCTCGTACTTCGGCGCATCTGACGCTACTTTCAGGACAAATACGATCACATTAAGGGGGCTCTTGACGAAAGTAAAGCCCCTAGATATGTTTGCGTTTGTCTTGCAAGTTGCGGAAATGCGCCGTTGCACGAGGCCCCTGTCTCGAAAGGCCCTGGAAGCAAATGTGGACGCAACGAGTGGCCCTATGAGGCGAATGGCGGCGGAGCACCCGCTCGTGGCACGTGTCTTGCGCGTTTCCAAAACAATGGTTGGCGGTATTATCAAAAAACGCCTTTATCAATATCAAAGGGCTTTAGACGAAAGTAGAGTTCCTGTATAGCTACCGACGGTAGCAGAGTTCATCCACGGCAACTGGCTGTAGCGCCGGCTTTCCTGCACGGTCCTGGGTTCTTTGCTCGTCACGTGACTGAATTCGGCGAATAGCGGTGCCGCGCGTGAGGCAAAGGAAAGGGAACATACGCCGGGGCGCTGGCAACACCGGCGAAGCGACCGTATCGATGGCTTTCCTGCACGGCGCTGGATTCTTTGCTCCTTGCGTGATCGATCTCGGCGGGTAGCGGCGCGGCGACACGCGGAATACAGACGCTCCGTAGGGAGCCTATACAGGAACTCTAGACAAAAAAAAACATTACTGACACCATCTATCCGTCAACCCTGGAACTCTTGTAATTTACGTACATTTCCCTTTTTTCTCGCCTCATTATTTCACCTTGAACTTGAAAAACTTTTGAGAGTGCTTTAAACGATAGCTTCTCATGAAGAGCACGCACATTTAATCTTTTTAATATTGAATTCTCTCTATACTCCATCTCATAAATATCTGTATTGGAGACTATAGAGAGACACTAAATGAGCTGCGCTTAAAGTATCGGCACTCTGTTCCCCGACATGATACTTCAATTAGGTTTAAAAGAAAGCTGAAGTGGTTCTTAAAAAAAAAAAAGAAAAACGAGTTATAGGTGAATTTTAGAGTATATTTATCCCGTTATCCCGGAGTATCATACTCGTCTTCTCCGGATATCTAACTAAACGCGACAAAACACATAAAAAAAACTCCGACCAGTCGTGACGTCATGACAAGATATTTCCCAGCAACGAACGCGTGTCGCTCGTCTGGTTAGCCCGTGCGATTGGAAGCTTGTCAGGTATGATAAGGTGCTTTAGGTATGATCCCCACACAGACACCAGACGTGACGTCTTTTTCGGACTTTTTGAAAATAGCAAGAGTGCGCGTGCGTAGCTTCGATAGGCGCTGAAGATGCTCGAGAGGGGTTGATTCTGAAAACTCCTTGTATGACGTCACGCTCCAGGAAGGAGGGGCCTCAGCGGTACTTCAAAAATGATTTTCTTCAGCCTCCGTGCGACAAATTGAAAACAAATCTCGATATTCGTGATCCTGGAGGCCAAATGAGGACGATTTAAGTGTATTTACTCAAATATAAAACCGAATCAGTTCTCACTGACCTGCTAGGCGCTGATGTACCTGCAGGTCAACCTTCGCGAGATATCGTTAAAAAAATCTGGAGGCTGTAATTACATTCCCTAGGTATGTACTTGTACTTCACTATCGATTTCAAAGTATATTCTCCAATTTTGGTCTCGTTAAATTTGTATCTCAAAATGATGCTTTGCCAACTCTGAAGACATACTGGGCTGAGAAATACTCCCAAGAGAAATGAGAGCAGACAACGCATCGGCCCGTTTGCACTGTGGCAAACGTACCCACAACATTTCAAACTCTCGCTACTTCTCACTCGGTAAGCGCGAGCGAGAGGTTAAAAATATTAGGAGAGGACGTTCCTCCAGGAGGGGATTGCTCGCTGAAGCTACGGGACTGGCGTCAAGTCCTCTCCATTATGAAAGATTGTGTTAAAAAGTACCTGGACTCTACTTGAAAGTAAATTGTATTTATAGTACTTCGAGTACATTGGCGCCCGGTGTACTTTCTACTTTTCTTGAAGTACATAACCTCTAATTTACTTTGTACTTTACTTTAAGTACTTTTTAGATGTACTTTACCCAACACTGAGTTCCAGGATATCTCATAAATGGCGCCAGAATGCCAGCGTGTACTCTCGTCGTAGAAGCAAGTGTGGCAACCAAACGCAAGTGCGTGAACCAGCCTTTCGTAATACGTGAAGAAAACGGGGACAAGATATATTAGATTAACGCAGGTTATTGGGAGGGTTGTGCAAGGAAGTACCGACGTGAAAAAACGTATTTGTAGCCACGTCATTATAGCGTGAAGTCACCTGTGTGTTGTCACGCAAAGACACGGAAGTGATTCCACGTGACGGATGTCGTATGACGGTACATCCGTCACGTGTGACGGAGGAGCTTGAACTTTGGTGTCCTTGCAAAGTTCTCACTGCCGCAGCAGGGTCTCCCTCGCGGGCGCAGCCTAACTTCCATAGGCTGGCGCAAGCAATCATGCTACCATAGCAACAGCCGTCAGAAATCGCGGTATGAATTATGGTGCATAAACGATTGCACCGAGATTTATCCACCCAAAAAAACATAATGTACGCACGACCAATTTGTCAGACATGAACAAACTACCGCTACAATCGTCTCGAACTACGCCATTAATATACTCTGAAGAAAGTGAGGGTCAAAACATCGACCCCTTTGGTGTCCCCGATTTCGCAGGAACCAAATCTGGTTTTAGATCTGTTTAAAACTCCAGACTGCGTCTTACTCTTCAAAAATGCCTCCAGTAACCAAGAGTTATTACTTCCGAATCCAGCGACACTGAAACTGAGTAAACAAGCGGGTCTTATTTTTCGTGCCCACAACCACCGCGGGAAGGGGGAGGGGGGGGGGGCACGGAATACCGGCGGCTTGCGGAGGGCCAGGAGGTGCGTCCACGAACACGTCCCCAACCCGAAATGGCAAAATGGCAGTTCCCAATTTCCGCACCGAAGTAACAGATAGTTGGGGTAGATGGTTCCGATTACTCTGTTAACGATACCTATAAACGATGCGATGCGCATGCGCAAAGACGCCGACGGGGCGTCGGGCATCGTTACCGGAATTATCGGAACGATCCACTAATGACCAAACTAGGGCAACTAAGTAGGTGCGCTTAGAGTGTTGGCTCTCCGTTGCCGGGTTAACTTAATTGTGGGCGCCGCCATTTTGGTGATTAGTGCAGAGCAGGTGCAATATAGACCGATTTCAAAACTCCATCGAGCAACATTGAGGTCGCCATTGCTTGGGCACGAAGCGCATGATTGGATCCGAGTCCTCGCCGAACGCTGACGTCACGCTCGTGTCCAATAACATGCTCCGAGTACGTGATCAAGGCGAACGGGCGTTGGCGCGGACTTTTGAAAAAGGTCTACTCAGCGCATGTGGGGGTCGGCAACTTTGTGAAAATGAGAATTGCCGAGGTTAGGTCTGCGGTGTAAAGCCGCAGGCACGCTGCTGATACATCACACAAAAGACGAGGTGTCCGCTGGCGACACGATGGCAGTATTATTTGCGGGTACTCCTCAAGGTTGCTCGAAACATATCTGGTTCTACAGATACTTCGAACATGTCTGCATACAGTCTTTGTATGACCAATGGGGCAAAACCGTCATGCAAGCAAAAAAAACAACCTCAGACAATGTCCGCAGACTGCCTTTTGTATGATTTATTAGCGTTGTCACCGCGGCGCAAGAAACTCGGGCGATATCGTTTTACTTTGTTACCGACTGCTTTGAGATTTCTGGGGGACGGAAAGGCGTTTCCTGCGATTTCAGATACAGCTTTAGATAGGTGGCAACTAGAGTCCCTAAATGAGCTGGGCTTAGAGTATCGCCACTCCGTTCCCCGACATTGTTGTGGGCGCCGCCATTTTGGTGCTTGTGCAGAGCAGGCGCAAGTGCCGATCGTCATGATTCAAAAGTGCGATTTCCTCAGCATTCGATTAGGTGTTGGGAAGCTCATGTAATATTGGTTTGCTTTGTCGCGAACTGTTTAAACGTTTGTGGAGGACGGAAAAGCGTTTCCTAGGATTTCAGATAAAGCTTCAGATAGCTGGCAACCATAATTTTAAGCCACAATATGGTTAAGTGTCGTTACTCTGAACCGTAGCTTAATTAGTGGCACTAGTCGCAACCATGATTATAAGCGCCAGGATGATGGAGTAGTTTGGCTAGGTGGCGCAAGCTACCGCCCCTCATAAAAAGTACAGTCATTAGCATCCATCCATCCATGATTTGAAGTGTACTTTACAGCATGGAGGTAGGAAGCTTCTGGAGGCGACATGTCGCCACCAGAGGTGAAGCAAGGGGGTGGGGGGGGGAGAGACTTCCGGTTTGAAGGGCACGCCCCCAACGATTACCAAATCCAAAAGTCGCTATTGGACGGACTTGGGCACCCTTGGACGCTATTTAACGGACTTGCCTGGGTGCCTTCTCACCGACCGTGGCCTCTACTTACAACTTACTTGGGATTTTCTCGTTTGGTTGGCTGGAGCCGGTATGTCGCCTCCTCTTATTCCTACCTCCGTGCTTTAAAGCGTACCCTATTTAGCGGCGCGAGGCCGAACTGCCTCTATGTAGGTACGGCTCGAGGACAAAAAAAAAGAAAAAAAGGAGCATCTCATTTACCTCCGACGCCTTGGCCGGGCGGTAAGAAGCCGAGGAAGTCCAAATAGTCTTCGAACGAGTGCACGCCAGGGATGTTGAGCCCGTACGGTCCGAACGGCCCCCCTGAAGGGCGTACAAAACGACAGTCAGTAGATTATGACCGCGCCCAGTAGACCCTCCTTAGAGTTCCTGTATAGAACCCTCATCAAAAGTGCGCGCCATCTACTGTAGTTGTCGCTGCGCCCATTATCCGACTCCGCCATTGTTTAGGCACATACTCTCAATATCTATAGACCTTTGCGAAAATAGCCTTCTGCGCGCTGCCATCTTTCTCTGATGGGCTGTGAAACGCCTTCTGAGCATGCGCTGGAGCTCCGTTATGCAGTATATCAGATACTATGCGTGCGTCCACAGCTCAGGGACTCAGTATTTCTTCGCCTGTGTGGCAAGCGCTGTAAATGTCTATAAACCCCTTCAAAAACTACGCCCTCTTATGGTCGATCTAAAAATACTGCAAAGTGGCGTCCGGAAAAGACATCATAAAAATAATGAGTTTGTCAAGTGTATACAATCTCTTGGAAGTGAGTATTACATCAGTTATAGACGGGCCAGTTTGTTGGTGTTCTTTGCGCACGCCTCTTCGCAGTATTTTCAGGTCGACCGTGAGAGGCGTAATGTTTGAAGGGGTATATTGAAAGCTACGAGAAGGTCAGGATTCCACGGGCGAACTCGGCTCAGCCTATACACTCCCTCAAATAATCAAAGCCTGCGCGCTAAACTTCTGACCTGATCACAGTGAGACAAAGCGCAAAGACGCAGATTGGACACATGAGTGCTGCGTCAGGTTTCGGCTGGGTCCCGTGTCCAATGAACACGTCAAAGGACGCTCGGCACTGGGCTCCGGTCCAATGGCCGAGTTGGTGCACCATCCTACCGCGATGACGATGGAGGAAGAGGAGGTCGTTCGCAGGTCTCGGTGTTGGCTCAGCTCGTATAGGGACCGAATGCTGAGTCACCGTTCGCAGAAGACTCGGATCCAATAACGTGCTTCGTGCCCGAGAAATGGCGATCGTCAATGTTGCCCGATGGGGTTTGGGGGATGTGTCACCGAATGTGTCAACGCACCGCAGCTCGGAGCGCGTGGAGCGAAAGCTCGCGTTGCCGAACCCAGGAGGTTCAATTTGTCTTATCAGCCTATTAATGTGAGCTTCAGTCTCGAGCATGACCACTACGAAGCAAGCGATGGAGCAGACGATGTGGCAGACGATGTAGCAGACGATGGTGCTCATCCGGGCTGCCTAGGGGGCGCCGAGGGGATCTACTAGTGATGACGTTAAGAGCAGTCATTAGAACCAAAAACTTTCTGAGTGAGCACTCTAAAACTCTCGTGCATTCGGCAAGGCTCCAATAGAAGTTACGACGTGTAACCCCAGCCAACTGAAATCATTCTGGTGTGTCGTTTCATCACCATATAGAGGGTATTCACTGGACGCCATATTCGAAGGCGATGTTTAGAGCGCATTCTCAGAACAAGCTCACGCTATTAGCATGCTAAGACCGGCAATCTTGATGGTGCGGAATGCACGTTGCAAAAGATTTGCGGACGCTCGCCGTTCGATGCTCGCCGCAAAATAACTGCGGAAACTATGGCCGCCAGTGAATACCGCCCTAATAACGATGGCTGCCGTGAGAAGCGCAACATACTTTACACCACTGGCCACGTTTTGTTTTTCCCCTCGTGGCGCTAGTAGTCGTGGACGCTCCGGGCAATTCTGGGGACGCGCGCTGCTGAGCAACAGCGGAGAGATACTACGGAACAATCGAAACAGCGCCGGTGATGGGCCGCTGCTGTCATCGACTATAAGAGCCGTGGTGGTCGACCGAGACACTAGGGATGTACCGCCATTTGAGGGGGATTTTCGATCGAGCGGCCGTGCACACTGACTGACAGCTCAAGAAACGCCAAGCGTGGCGACTCACCAGGGTCACGTGATCTCTCCGCAGCCAATTAGATTGTGGCCCCAGCCTTTATGAACGCCGAAGACCGAGTCGCGAAGCAAACAGCTTGAAGAAAATGAACCATGACGCTGCATTTCTTGAGCTGGGAGTGACAGTTTGTCGACAGAAACGCAAATTAACGTGTGGCCTGTGGTCAAGGCTCGTTGTCCATCGCGCGAATATGGAGGGACTTCGGGGAAAGTTACGCTCTTTAACGGTAGTTGGACCGTTCTCGTAAACCCGTACGTGGGGGCACTGGCTAACAGCAGCATTCGTAGAAGATAGTCTTTCTTTTGGTGTCCGACTTGACGGGTATATAATGGTGCGCGGCTCTTGAAAGCGCGACGTAGTAGGGGACGGGGGAAACGGTATAGGGAAAGAGCCGACGATGACAGCGCTAGACGTAGCCAGCTTCACGATAGGTATAGCCAGTTGTGACAGACGCTTTGTGTTCGTGCAAGTGTGTGTCGTCAGTGGCACAAAATTTTGGTCGTTTGCTTCGCACACTGCCTGAGTAACCCCTAAAGCCGCGGTGATAGGATGCATTTAACCCCGAGAAAAACCTTTTCACGCTGACTTGCGTGGCCGGTACTGCAAGAGCGACGAGTTCAAGTGAATATATAATTTGGGGCGCCGGGGCTTTTCCCTTCCTCAAAATTGCGAGACATCGCTACCCTCGCTAATTCGGGGTACCTTTTCAAAGCCGTCCAGTGTCTGAATCACCTCAAAGATCGATGAATGGTCGCTAAATTCTTCCAGGCAGACGCTTTCTTTTTCCATGAGGAATGCTAAGGGGTCGTCATCAGAGCGAGTGGAACTCCCCGTTGTGCACGCCCTTACAAAAAAAGTGAACTGAGTTTCAATTGAAAGTGTAAAGGGCTCACTCAATAGACCGCATTCAGTCTCAATTGAAATTCAATTGACTTTTTCTAACGAGTCCCTATTGAACCGTCCCAGGATATTGGCCACTGAGGCGCAATTGAATTTTAGCAATTGCATTTCAATTGAATTTTGGCAATAGTGTTTTAATAGAACTTTTGCTATTGAGTTTCAACTAAAAAATATTGCAATTGAATTTCAACTTGAATTTTCGCAACGTGTTTCAATAGAATTTATTGCAACTGCGTTTAAAAAAAATTGCAACTGGTTAAGCATTTTTTTTGTATACTTCTTAAACCATGCAACATGAAGGAAACAAAGCACATGGAGGAAACGAACACAAACATCATAACTAAGCACTCACAACCCACTAATCGTACTCCCTTGACTGCCCTAATCGCCTTATATACCTTACATAAGAAAGGTATTCATTTGGCCGGTGACCACCTCAGCATTTATTAAGGTTCCCAGTTTGCTATTTCCTCCTTGGAAGTCTCATAAATGATAAACAATGTTTCGAAGTCATTGGACTCTATCCCTTAGTAGAAAACCATTGGTACAAGCAATAATCGTTCGGTGGTAATCCACAAACGACCAAAAACAACAAACTCAATTGCATTCCTAAAGAGTAAATTCAATAGAATTGCTATTGAGTTTCTTATGACCAAGCTCAATTGCATTCGTAATGAGTAAATTCAATAGGATCGATATTGAGTTTCTTATGACATAACTCAATTGCATTCCTAATGAGTAAATTCTATAGAAACGGTATTGAGTTTCTTATGATCAAACTCAATTGCCTTTCTAATGAGTAAATTCAATTGAACTCGATGTTGAGTTCTTATGACCAAACTCAATTGCATTCCTAATAGAGTAAATTCAATAGAATCGATATTGACTTTCTTATGATAAAACTCTATTGCATCCCTAATGAGTAAATTCATTAGAATTGATATTGAGTTTCTAATGATCCAACTCAATTGCATTCCTCGTGAGTAAAGTCAATAGAATCGATATTGAGTTTCTTATGATCAGCCTCAATTGCATTCCTAATGAGTAAGTTCAATAGAATCAAAATTGAGTTTCTAATGATCAAACTTATTAGACATTGAGTTTATATTGAGTTTCAATTGACTCTATAGGAACACAATGGAAAGTCAATCAGTAACTCATCGATCATTTTGTAAGCGGCGGTGCTTAAGGTTGCTCTGGCTGGGCATCTTTAATCGCGCGAAGCTTCCTCCACGCCAGTAGCAAATGCTGCTTTGCTCTGGACCTCTCCTCGCTTGCTAGCATAATATCATATCGAGGATCCAAAAATATAGCCGCACAGAATATGTCGTTTCTGAGCAACACCTTCTCTCGCCTTTTCATGGCAGCGGCCAGCTGATTTGCGATCGGGGTGTAAATTTTCGACGTCTCAATCCGACACGAAAGCCATGCTCCGTAGAAGTCTTCCAAAGTTACTTGTTCCCTTTGAAGCTGCACTGTTTCTAACATTGAACTGTTGTACTGTTGTTAACACGCAGTCTAGTGATACACGCGCGAAGTATAGGGGATCTCTTTTTTTAAACAGCTTCCCCTTTTCGATAAACGGCATTTCTCTAAACTGAGACTCTGCTTTTTCCAAACCGAGGCTCTGCTTTTTCTAAACCGAGCTTCGACAAAACTAGCTTGTTATCTAAAACGTGTTTCGATGAAATGGCGTTCGATCAACCGTACTAAACCCGAATTTAATGCTGCCTTGTTGTTTCCGCGGCGGCTCGATGCGTCATCCCGCCGGGCGAGTGGGAGCGATGACTTTGGGCGGGTCAGGTTGATTTTGTGACAATTAGTAACAGCGGTTATTGACCTACGTCTTTGTAAAGTAAGCTTACAAACATATTTGCATAAGTGGAAACACCTTGCACCCGCAGCGCTAACTGAGCCTCTCGAAATTTCTGGCGCACAGCGCACTGAATAGTAGCGCGAATGCGCGCCTGAACCATTTGGTGAATCGGTTCGGAACGGATCGCCAAACCGTTCCGAACCGGTTCCAAAGCCAAAGAACCGTTCAGTTTCGGAACGGTTCTTTTGTTTTGCTCTCGGTTCAGATTCAGCTGCAATATGGCGCCGGACCTTTCGGTTCTGGTTCTGTTCCGGTTCGGGAAAAATAAGCGGTTCAGCTCCGGTTACGGTTCGACACCCTAGTTTGTATGCTGTACTAGCTGAGTGACCGCAACTTAACACGATCCTCGCTTTTATTCGTACTCATAACGGCGCTTTTTATGCATCTGTTTCGTGCGCGATATTTTAGCAATGTCGCGCAATGCGAATTGTAGATTAAGGGCCGCTGCAAATAGCCTTTTAACCACAGCATAAACGATGCTTGTGATTTTACGTACATTTTTTTTTCTCGTTAATATGATAAATGCTGTTCCAGTTGTCGACAGAAATAAGCCGAGCCTAGATGTTGTATAAACGAACGCCACTATTTTTTTCTTTTTTCTAGTTAAGGTGGAGCCCAATGTTTCCAAGAGCCACTTGATGATGATTATTTTATTTTTCATTTCCGGCAATATATACAGTGGTATCAGCAATAATATATCCAAACATAAGCGCAGCTCGATAAAGTAAGCGAATAAAGACAAACGAGACAAAACTGAATTTCAGCAGTGTGTAATACATAAAAAATGAAACAAATTACAGAATATAGAGAGTAAACTTTAGGTTAGAAAATGTAGGACAAAAGACGAGTGTCCGGCTTGGTTTTAATGGCGTCGACGGTGCTGGTGACGCATTCGTTTCGAGGCCGTCTTTCTCTTTCTTCCTGCTGCACCTGCCGGTCGAAAGAGAGGAAAAGCGCTCTGCAAAACACTACCGAGACAACAAGGCCGTAGAGCCTAATTTTCTACGTCACCTACAAGAGGCCAACGCGGGGCAAAGATAGGAAACGACTGGTGCGTCAACGTTCGACCGGGACTCATGCTCGGTCAGTGAGAACACGAGTTTCGTCCAGAGGAACGCTAGCGCAACCGTCGTGTCCAATTTGTGCCCATCTCTGGCCCTCAGTAAGTGACGTAAGCAATTTAGCAATACTGGCCTTGCCGTCTAGGAAGCGTTCACTTTGCGTATATATCTGCAAAAGAATGCTAAAGTGCTTGATTTAGACATTGCGGATGATAACTGTTATATTAGCGTGAATTCCGTGGTCGTGCGCGAACGAGCATGCGTGAAAGAAACACGTGGAGAAACTACGCGTGGCATTAAATCAATGTGACGAGGTCGCGTAGCAGAAAGAGAGGCTCATAAGAAAATTCCTAAAACACTTTTCTTTGGCGAACTTGGAGAGATTTTTTAGCGCTATTTTGTTGGTATCTTTTTTTTTTTTTTGGCGTGCAAGCGCGCGTTCGCGTTTACCGTACTAAAGGCGCGAGCACGGAGCGCTTCTAAATCGCTCCAAATCCACCAAGGAATTCCACAGCGACTGAGGCGCGTGCCAGCACCGACGACAGACCAGGACGAGGTAAGGCTAGTGGTAAATGGTGACCGTAGCACTGCAAATTGTGTCATCGATTACGTTAGTTTCGTCTGCTTAAACTGAACGCGGTCGTACACATAACATGTAAAACATGAAATAAATGTTAGGGCGCAAACAGAGCTGCTGTACATTAAACATAAAATCAAAAACCCCGAGACTGCACTGTGTGTGTCGTTACCTGCGGTCTCGGGGTTTTTGAATCATGTATAAAACATGAAGTGAGGCCGTGAGTGAGCAATAATCGTACAAACTGTTATCTGCGAAAATAGGGAACCTGAACATCTTTTCGATCATTTATTCTAGTTGGCATTAAAATGTACTACGTATTTTGTTTTATTGCTGTGTCGAGAATTCAACAATACATCACTCAGATGTGAAGCTACTAAATGACTTCATTTCAGGTATTTATTTTACTACTAAATGTCAACCAAGAAGCGGCTTTAGAGTTACAGACGTTTTTATCAATATTATTACTCTTTTCACGGGGTTTTCACTTTCTTTTAATGAAGGAGGTACTAAACAACATGTTACCAAAAGTAGTGTCCATAAACTGTGAAAATAGTTTTACGATTCACACTGAAATTATATACCGCAACTCATTGGTGTAAATTTCACGAACACACGTATAGCAGTCTAATAACAGTTTTTTGTCCGTCGTAGATGCACATGCACGCGGCGTGTATAAGGACAGAATAAATATCCCGGAGACTTTGTCAAAATACTGATTTTTGAAACATTTCGGCAGGAATCAAAGCTTGAGACCATGCATTACATTCGGAAAGTTTCCATTTATGATCGCGATCCCATCTTCGTCAATCATCCATACCCTTGATCGGAATCCAAGCATTCAAAAGCACAGAACACTGTACCTAACACCACCAAATAATCTACGTTTAAAATATCGGCACTTCATTTCCGATAATCTTGTGGGCTGCCGCCATGTTGCCTCTTTGAGTAGAGCAGGCGCCATCAACCCTTTTCAAAACTCCATCAAGCAACATTGGCGGTCGCCAGTGCTTTATGCACGAGGGGCGTGATGGGATACGAGTCTTCGCCGAGACGCTGGCGCTTAACTCTCGTGTCCAATGCGTGCTCAGGGTTACTGGCAATCCTTATGATTAGAAAATGCGACTTCCTGGGCTATAGATTCGGGTTTAATTGAGCTCAGGCGATATGGTTCTCCTCTGTTGCAGACTTGTTCTAACTTTTCCGGACACCAAAAATGCATTTCCTGCAATGTAAAAAAAAAAAAAAATTCCTTGGTGGATTTTTAGGAATGCGCTAGCATGACCCTTGAAAACTGCCACGCATGTCTCCGCTTTGGGACACGCTAAAGCTGACTCCTTCACTTTTCTGCTTCGGCTTTCTCCTTCGCTTCCTCTATTCTGCGGCCTCTTTTTGGCTCCGTTACGGGGTCGGTATTGCGTTCCCCAAGGGGGACGTCTGTCGCAGTTTCCCGACGGGCCATGCTAACGCATTCCCTGAGGATTCACCAATGGATTTCCCCTTAATATTTTCTGGCCTTGGGGGTTCTCGTTCGCCCGCCTTGCACGCTAAGCAGCGGCATCCGGTGCCTGACGCTGTTTTCGCTGTTCACCGGTTCCGGCAGCTACCGGCAGCCCGTCTCCTTCGTCTCACAATGCGACGCCTACTGCGGACCTACTGGGACCAGTTCTCATTAGCGCCGAGATGTTTCGGTGGCGGCCACTACTATGGTTTCCCTCCGTGACGTCAGGACTGGGACTCCGCCTCCTGCCGTGACGTCACCAGTTGTTATTGTCCGGCTACTTGCCATCAAGTGCGACGACGGGTTCGATGGTGTGTTTAAAAAGCACAGTAGAAGCTAGGACCCATCGCAATCCGGAAACTGACACCGTCAAAGTTGACAATCTGACACTGCTCATATGCCCTACGGCTGGCCAATCGTGGAAAGCTGACCACAGCGACGCTTTTGGCCGCGCACACGCTAATACTTCGTTTCCAGCTTGGGTCCAGACGCAGCCGATGCTACGAGCGCGAGCGTGTGGCCCTGAACAGTGCTTGCACTGCACGAGCAGCTCGTGCTTGGCAGGGACGCTGAAAAAGCCCGGAGCTCGCGCTTGTAGCATCGCCTGCGTCTGGACCCAAGCTGAGACGAAGTATATACCTCGTCTCACCCTAGCATGGACTAACCGCGAAGGCTGTGCTAGCGCGAGCGACAACCTTGACTGCCATCACTAGAGCACTTGCTGCAGGAGCGCTCGTGCAGCCGCCGCGGCTTCATTCAAAGCGACTAGCTCGCACTTTTAGCACGCTGCGGCTAACAATAGCCCATACTAAGGTGAGACGAAGTATAGTACTTGTACCAGTTCTAGCAAAAACCGAGGCATACGCGCTCCGCAAACCTATATACTCCGTTTCATACTTAGCGTGCAACGCTGTCACAGAGCGTGGGGCGTGATCTCGTTGATCATTTGCACGCGTTCTCGCGCAAACAAAACCATAGATGAAGCCACGCACTCGCGCCAGTAGCTTTGACAGCGTTGCACGCTAGGTATGAAACAGAGTATAGAAGTTCAGCGTGACTTTAGCTCGTGCTACTGGCGCGAGTTGTACGCGCTGTCTTTCTTCGGCGCTGCGCTTTTGTAGAGCGTCCCCACTTCTACAATAGGGCAAACGCGAACATTGAAAGAAGGTTTCCAGAAATATAAACGACACAAAAAGAACAATGATCTAGCAGGAAAAGTATTCATAATACTTCGTGACTCAGCTTCCATAACGCTACACGTATACACTGAGCGACACAGTCAGCGCAGAACATGACAGTTCCCTTTTTCGCAGTTTACGCAGGGTTTAGTTAGCGTCGAACAACAACGTTGCCCGCCCAAGTCGGGGGCTATTATTTGCGGATTCAACTAAAGTCTCGAGTATTTCCAGCTCTGAGAGTGAAAAAGAAATTACAATAGCTTGATCATGCCCAACAATACCCACGGGACACAGAATGTGCTAAGGTGTATATCCGTGCGAAGTGTGTGGGTGGCGCATATTGTCTGTGTCTGACGGGGTAGATGTTTAACGAGTGCGGGGTTAGTGTAACCACGCACTTCATGTATAGGAGCTCAACAGAGTAGGCGTTCATCGGTCTTTGTTAACATGATCGAGCTAGTGTAATATTTTGACTTTATCAACCAACTCTTAGCCATCCTCACACACCCGCCCTGCTTAGCTTAGTCGGTGCGGTATCTGCCTGTGAATCGCTTGGTCCCAAACTCAATCCCCGTCGGGATCATTCTTGTATGTGCGCTTTAATAATGGCCCAGATGAGCCCGTATGCTTTGTATAACTTATAACCTTCAGTGTAATAACCGAGCGTAGTGGTATAGTATTATAGCTTTTCGTAGAAATGGACGCATAAAAAAAAAAAAACATTCTGCGTTAAAACAAAAAGAAACCAGAGATCCCGTATTTGTGCTGTGTTACTCCGTTTCAGTCCGACCGCAGCCTGTTTACGCCACGATCCCATACGGCCTGCAAGTTCGTCTGCTTTTTGCGCACCTCGTGGGTTTGTTTAACCCCAAATGCGCCCACGTGCTTCTGTTTCCCCCGACATCAACCAATGACGCGCGCATTCTTCACGCATTCTTTATGTCACCTCTTCGGATTCTCCTTCTTGCGCTTCCGCGATGCGCGATAGGCGCGAATTTAAAACCTTGCAAATATCGCCTCCTGCGCGCTGCCATCTTTGTCTGCTTGGCCGTGGAATGCCTTCTCAGCGTGCGCCGCTGCTCTGCTGTGCGGTGAATCAGACGCTGCGCATGCGCCCACAGCTCGGTCACTCAGCATTTTTCGCCCGAGTGATAAGCGGCGGAAAGGTCTATATGGAAGCAACAGAGCAGCCCACAAAAGTGCATTGTCACGGCGGCGCTCGTCGTCTTTGTGCGTTTGTCATAACCGGACAGACCATGTCATGGACAGTGAATGTGCCGTGATACTGGTTTTTTTTTTTTTCGCGCGTGATTGGTTTGGTTGTTGATGGCAAACACCAAGACGACGACGAGCGCCTTGACGATATACAGTTTTGGCGCGCTGCTTGACTGGCTCCATCGGACGGCATACCGTCGGCTTCAATTCGGACTCTAAAAGAGAGGCTTAGGGAACCGTTTTTGCCCATCCGATAGCGGGAGATGGGCCCTCTCCGGTACGAAATGCGCATGTGCGAGTCTTCTGCAGTAGCGCATGCGCAGTTTGTATCGGAGGGCCCATCGTAAAAGTATCCGGAGTGCGCAGAGAACCTTTCCATAAAACTTTTTCTATTGTGAAACGGACTACAGCGTATACTGCGAGGGATACGGTGGCTAATCGAGATTTCCACATGTGGTTGCGGGGCGCGGAGCGGAGAAGCGTCACAGAGATCAGTGTGGGGGACTACGTCAGACTAACGGTATACGTGGCGGAAGTAACCATGATTTGCGAGAAAATGTTTACTCCACTTGCGCTAACCTCAAAAAATGAGGAAATATCAAATCGTTTATTTGCTCAGATATCGCTACTCGTGTTAAAGCCAGATCCGTGTTTGCATAATTTTAAGATGTGCGCTCGGAAAATTTAAGGTGCCTTCGTGTGTAGCTTTGATAGAGGTGATGACATCTGACCATTTTGTTCCTTACGCTTTTGTTTCTTTTTTTTTTTTTGTTCCGGGAGCGCGAAAGCGCGTCTTTCGGCACGAGCTTTTGGCAGTGACAGTGCTACGGCGGCATTTTGTTGTCCGCTATTTCTTCGTATTTTTTTCCAAGGAGCGCGTGCTGTCGGAATCGGGTACCACAAAAGAAATCGCATCGCCACTGAGCACAGGGTAAGGCAAAAATGAAAAAAAAAATCTGATTTTAGTTTTTTTTTTTCAATTTGACAAGTTTAGTTCTTTCTGCACATTTTCCATTGTCACACTGTTCTTAGAAAGTTATATTTCGGGCTGAAAATCACTTCTTCCGAAAGCAAGTAGCAGGTGACCACGCCTCCTTTTGGGATACGCTCCCTGTTTATCAATAAATTTTCCCACAAAACAAATTCAACACCAGACCTAAAAGCTTGCCCAGTAACAGATAATCTTAAAAAAATTATCTGACAACTATTGCATAGCTTTTTTCAACCAAGTCAATTCCGAGACGCTGTGCACGTTTTTTCCAGGTGTGTACCATGTGTACTTTCAAGTATTTGTGTTTTTGTAACGACAAAATGGCGGCATTGGATGCTGTTCTTTCATTCAATGGCGGTAGCATTGCACAAGCCAATGTTTTGAAGTCCTGTGGATGGAACCCTGTGTGGAACACCACCAAGTGGCTGAGGAAGTTGACGTCACTCGAATATACTTTACGGACCAAGCGACACGGCAGGTCACAAAAGAGGCCCGGCATGCAAGGCGATAAGCCGAAAAGCGAAGACATGACTTTAGCAATGCCTTCCAAGCTGGCGGCTATCGAAAAAATGACTCCAAGGCTGTTGGTGCCAATAGAAATTTGTTATTCACCAGTTTTTTTACTTTAAACTCAATTATCTCAAAACAGTGTTTTTTAGTACATAGGTACCATTTTTTCCTTAACCTGACATTATAGAGGGTTGATTTTTTATTCCTACCACCTTCATGGGTGTTGAAAAATACTGAACTAGAATTAAAAATGTGCACCTAGCAGTTTTTGAGTTACAATTTTTTTAATGCGTGAAAAAAACTAAAATTTCAGTACTAGAATAAAAAAAATTGAGAAAAAACTTATTTTAGATTGGTTCACATAATTCTAGTTCAGTAGATAAAACACAAAATTTCGAACAAAATGATATATACATGACAGGAATACTCCTAATAGTCACCGAGAAAAATGTTCCTCAACATGGCCTCAAATGCATGTGGGAGCATAGGACTTACTCTGTGCCCTTAAGCAGAAGGGAATTTAGGCTTGCACTCTTAGTAAAGCTGCAGCTCACGTGTGTAACGAACACTTGCGAAAAATGAGAAGACCATCTAAAGAATGGCGGTTAGGGTTGGCTGCTTACCACAGTAAGACCGAATGGTATAAAAGAAACAGTTCGGTTCTCGCTGGAACCTTCTTCCCCCGTAAGAATAGTATTTCATGTTATTCTTGCCGCCTACAAAGTTCAAATACGCTTAGTAAGAAAGGCTTACTGAAACGTAAAATCCTCGCTCAGTTGACCAATACGAGTAATACGTGTAACTGAACGAAGTA